>JAEIIH010031216.1:0-14306 GCA_018904745.1 Drosophila orosa
TCACTGCGTTGCAAACTTCTGACTAAAATTATAATACCCTGCAAGGGTATAAAAATGGGGGGGAAGCCTCCAGAGATGAGATCGAATGAGCTTGATATGCCAACCCAGGCACTGAAAGAAAGGATTGTTGCCTTAATTTATTTTATTATAATAGATAATACCCTTTTAAAGGCAACAAATATTAAGTACAATCGTTTTTAAGAATGATTCAAAAAGTCATCTTAAAAATAGGCTCCTTAAATCGTTTCAAGAATGATTTAATAGGAAATAAAATGTTTCTTTAATAGGGTTTCATAAAGCTCAGTTGAACCCGATTTATAGAGTGACTTTTTGAGCTGCGATCGCTTTTTGTGTTGCCGCAATAGAGTGTCGAATTATTACGTGCCGCATTAGCTGCGATTGTTGCAATATATTTTCTATGATCTCCCATTTCCCCGCTAACTCGGGTCATTTGTCTAATATTTGGATGGAGTTGGAGATGGAGGGGCAGGCTCAGTTCGTGCCGCAGCAAGTTGCACTGTTGGTGAGCTGTGTTTATAGCATTATCTGCACACAGAAATCGGCGTAAATAATTACCATCGTTTCGCATCTGAGACGGAGTTGGCAGCAGAACGAACGAAAGATGGAGTGAAAAATAGAAGAGTGGAGAAAGAACGGGAAATCCTAATTTAATAGTAATCATAATGAATGGAATGCATTCGCAGCAGCTCCCAGTTGGAGCTGGATTCTGGGCCATCTCTGGGGGAGAAGCCTAGAGTCGGGATCTCTGTTGTGTATGTGTTTATATAGATCAGTTTGCGTTAGCGTTCCTGAGGATGAAGATGAAGATGAGATTCGGATACAGATTCGGCCTCAGCTGCCGTCAAACAAAGCCATGTTGTGCGAGTTGCGTAGTGAGAACCAGTTGCCGCTGCGTGGAGCATATAGCATTTGATTTAGTTTCCAAGAATTTCAATTAGCTGGGAAATGGGGAAATGGGCAAATACATTCGGCCAGACGCTCGCTCGCCTTGCGGATTATCTAAGATCTGCTCTAAGCTGGAAAAGAATTTCCAAGCCGGGCTTAGCTTTTGTGGCAGCGGCGTGGCCACAGCTCGCCGACAGCTGCATTTTCCTCTTGGCTGTGCACGTACGTCCGAACATTCATACATCTCGAATGTGAAAAGTGCTGACACACACACACGCGCTCTTGAGCTCCATTCAAGCCCCCAACCAGAAGACCATTTTTAGTGGCTTTTAAACTGTGTTAACGCTCCGGTAGGGAAATATTAGTCAGCGGCCAGCGACGTGAGTTTCCCAGAATCAGCCATAAATTCGTTGACATTTCTCGGGGTCTCCGGCTTGGCTTGGCGTTAATTGCAGACAGTACTTGTGGGTTCTTTTGAGCGAAGTATATAAATATATATACCAGAAAGAGGAAAAGCATACAAGAAAACATATATTACTCTGATTTATGTATTAATTCTAAACTTTTCTTCAACAGTCACTGGTTTTTAAGCATTAAAGGAAACTAAAAATTTACTTATTTTATTTAAAGCATGCTAGTTATTTATTTATTAATTTTTGGTCATGTTGAGTATATAAAATGTATGATATTTTATAAACTTTAATAATTGTGATTAAAAATATCTCCTTTTCTTGGTTTATAAATCTTTTTCTTGCTATTTTTACTCACTTCTTAATGCTTTTTTTTTGCTTTTATACATTTTTGCCTAGAAAGCACTTTTTGTTTCGTTTTTTTTCTCTATTGAAAAGCAAATCTAGCTTGAAGCGTACAAATTGCATAGTTTTTTTTTGTTTCTGGCGCTGGCGCCCATAATAATCACGTTCATATCTATTTTCAATGTCAGAACCTTTATTGTGTGTGCAAATTCTCCCACACACAGTTTATAAACTACAAAGTGCACACAAAACAGAGGGTATCATTAAGTCTCAACCCCTGAGAGTGCGTTCTTAGTGGTTTTAATTAAGCAGACAGTGGAACAAATTCAAACTCGGCCTGCCTTTCACTCGCTCAATAAACAAATAATAATTCAGAGTCCGTTTCGCTTGCTGGCTTTATGTGCAAACTTTTCACTCCAACATCTGCTGTTGCTGGAGGAATGAGAGAGAGAAACTGTAACCGAAAACTTTAAAATCCAAAAACCGAAACCAAAAAAAAAAATCCCAAAATCCGATTGAGAGCCCCAAATTGATCTGCAATTTCGGCTGCTCTCCAGTTTGGACTAATGGCTAAGCAAACACCCAGCGGAGTGGAAGTTTGGAGTGCGCCGAATCACGCACTGCACTTGACCATTATCCATTATATGCAGCCTGCTGGGGGTTGGGCATCCACCATTCCGCCTTGAATGCACCTGAGACATGCGATCATCATCCGATGGGGGCTGGGGATTCGGAATAGCTGCGAGTCCATTGCCATTGCCCAGGCATTGTTGCATTTGAATAACATGGCAGATAGAGAGTTTTGTAACTACCGCTGCCTAATGTTGCTGCTGCTGCTGCTGCTGCTGCAATTACTCACTTTGATGGGAAATCCACACAAATCCGAATCATAAATATTTGAGAGATTTATGGAAAGCTGATTAGTAGCTGTCGTTAATGATATAATCCTTGATTTATACGACAAGGGGGTTGTACGTATGTGAATTTTAATAATTATAAAGTCAAGGAAGGAGAGAAACCAGAGTTTTTTCTTCTAGAAATTATTTATTAAATAAATTCCTCTATATTTAATCAATATTTCTAGAAGAAAAATCTCTGGTTTATTGATTATTGAGATCCCTCTTTATTTAATCAATATTTCTAATAATAACTCACCAAAAGGGTTTTCTTGTTAAAGTTCATAGTTTAGGCCAGAATATACAACTGTTTAGCCTTGTAAATCACTCAAATTTGCTAACTACAAGTTAAAAAACTCGTATTTCTCTTCTAAATTTGATAAAATTGTTTTGGCCCCAACATTCGACCATGTGTTCAGGTCTCTAACCCACGCCAATCCACCCGAATTAGTTCGCTTTGATAGAAATGTTTGCCCCGCAAATTGTTTTAATTTCACTTTAATTTATAGCCGAGAATGCCCAATTTAAAGTTTAATGCCATTTAATTGAAAACATTTTGGGACCTGAGACCTCATAGACACAGACCTTCCCTTGGATCGTAGTCACCTCCTCCCACTTGCATTTCCCCATATGTAATGGGTGAAAAGTTTGTGCACTTATTGGGGGGCGGAAAATGTCAAGGCAAATGCAGTATTGCGGCTTTGGGCGTGGAAACTAACTTAAAAAGTAAACCTAAGCGATTACGATAATTTTCACAAAAGTTTGCAGGCAAATCGATAAGCAAAGCAAACCCAAGTTGGAAAGTTTTTGCATTAAGTTTAGAGGAAGGGTAATATGTTTCGTAGAGACTGGAACATCACAAGTGGTCTGGCCATTAAAGACGCCTCTGGGAGCAGCTCTTTGGCTCTTCCTTATGGCTCCTGGGTCTGGCCAGATCAAGTGCCAGACAATCCAGACATTTTATTGCACAGACACAGCATGAACAGGCATATAGAAGGGGGTATATATATAGATTCATCTGGAGATGTTGCATATTGGCGCTGTCCAACAAATTTAGCAACATTTCCTGCCCGATTTTCTGTTCACTTCAACGTCTTCAGACGTCTCTTTGCTTACATTTTTTGTGTACAAACAAAGTTTTTCGATTTGGACCTCACGCATTTTGGAATCACCAAAATATGGCAATTATTTGTTTGTTTGTTAAAAGATAACATAAACAAATAAGTAGGCTAATAAAAGAAATATAGTTTGAGGTTTATTAAACGCTAATAAAGCTGTGAAATGAATTAAGAATCATTTACTTACTTCAAAGATCAATAGTTAGCCAGAGAGACCTTTAAAACCTATCTTTAAAAATTGTCTTATTGATAATCCCTCTTGCAAGTAGTAGCTTTTCTTTTAGTGTAATAAAAAGTTTCTTTTCTCTAGAAGAAACGAAGCCGAAAAAGAGTTGAAAAGCTAAAAGTCAAAAGAAATTAAAGCATTAATTTAACGCCAGCTTTGCTTAGCTTTTGTGCTGCTCTGGTAATTGTTACCTTAGTACCTTTAATAGCCAGCTGAGTGTGCGTGGTGTGTGTGCGTTGTGTTGTGTTGTGTTGTGCTGTGTTGTGTGTGCACACACAATGCACTCGAGGAAGTTGCGCTATTGTTTGGCCATCATTAAAAGACAATTTGGAATCGGCCAAAACTCCAATTTAAACTCCAACAGGGGCCTCTACCTACGAAAAGCGAAAGTGTTTGCCATATCCATTGCACTTTATGCGTTCTATGGCCGGGGTTTTCTCGGTTTTCTCTCCCAGGGCAGCCAGTGGAAATGGAGATTGATTAAAAGATTTACAACGGCCAACGATGATGCATTTCCCTTGACCGTTTTCCTACAATTCGGCGGCAACTGCTGCTGGCCCCCGAGGCCGCCGCTAATGCCTTAATAATATGATAAACTGGCCCAGCCGAAAAAAGAGATTAATTTCCGAGACATTTCCCAGGGAAAGCCAACTTAAGACGCCAAGGCAAGTGAGTTGTTAGCCCAAGCTAAACGTGGCATGTGGCAAGGGGAATTTTGAATGCTAAACGCTGTCTGGATGGATGGATGGATAGATGGTTAGATGGATGGATGGTTTCCAGAGCAGGGAGCAGAGAGTAGCCGCTCACCTTTCTGACCGAAAGTCGCTTTTTGATGGCTTTCAGCTCACCGGTGTGTGTGTAAGTGTGTGTTTGTCTTCCTCAACCTACCTTCCCTTTAGATAGTTTTTGGTTTCGGTTGTTTGCAGTGCACGTTTTCCTAATTGCTCTACTTAATCTCCGCTTTTAAGACTTTTTGGTGGTCAGTCAATGGCCCGCAAAGAGAAATACTATTCATATGTGGAGAAAAATAAACACAGAGGGCTCCGTACTCGTTTTCCCTTGTTGTCTGCAATTTTAAGTGTAGATAAGTTTAAGTGAAAGATGAAAGAAAATCAGTTTGCAGTTCAAGCGATTTTAAAAGGTCATTGAACATGTATGGGAAAGGGTTTTTAAATGCAGGAATTGTAGGAAACTATATAAAAATATCAAGTATACTGTAACTATTGTAAAAAGCTTATTAATTCAAGTTAACAATGCTGTAAACTAACTAAAACCCAGCTTACAACTTTAAAAGTACAACTATAAATGTGTTGAACAACTTTAAAGATTAAATATCCATTATGATGTGACAGGTAACATGGATTATGTGTTCCCATTGAGGCATTAAGAGGCTTAATTGACCATAACACCTCCTTTGTTGAAAGCTTTCGTTTCCTGTAGCATTGATGCTATATCTCTCATCCAACGAGTCCTGTGCCCCACAGTTTCTCACGATCGTAAAGTGGTCTCTTGCCACCTGCAATTCGGTAGTTGCGCCGCCAACAGCTTGAGTAATAAAAGTTTATATAAAGTTTGTATTGTAAAGTTTTTAATTAACGAAAGTTATACCATAAATATGCCCCGGGGAAAATGCATTTCCGAATGTCACAGATACTACGGCCTCGTGCCTAACCGAAATTTCCATATGTTGGACACGTAGTACCTACACACGAGACGGGGGGTAACCATCATTGATTGTAATTATGCAGGGCCCGGCCTCCTTGGCAGCCGGAAATTTCACTTTGTGCAGTGAAATTATTTATTGGCTTAAATATTCGCAGTATGTATGTGTCGAGTGTGGAGTGTCGAGTGTGGAGTGTCGATGCCTGGCTTATAATCATTAAGGTTTTGCCGCGTCACTTCAATTGTCAGTTGCCGTTGATGGTGCCACCACTGCTGCCCACGTTCATATACTTGGATACTTGGTTACTCTACGGGTACTTGCTGCACTCCAACGTCCCTCAGAGAGACTGCTGTGTGATGTTTTAACTAGTCGACGGGGGCAACACCACACACAGGCTGCAGGAGGGGATATGCTGGGCGTGGGTGAAGGAGGTTTTGGGGCTGAGGAAGCCTCGGCAAAGGTATGAGGAGCAGACTTTGACTTCGATGAGATTAGACACACACACGCAATCACAGTGGTTGTTTCAGAGAAGCAATAACTCCATTGTACTTAAAAGGATTCATTATTATAGATTAATTTTGATATTTTAAGCTTATTAGAGGAAGATTTGGAGTTTTTTTAGGGAACGGTTTGAGGATTACAAATGTTTACTTGGGGTTTTTACAGTACAAAGTCTCAAAGTTTGGATACTCTTTTTGTTGTATTAAATATTTCGATTCAAGTGTAAATATTTAAAGAAAGCATAAACTCAAAGAGCTTTAAATACTTTTCTAGCAATTTATTTTCATCGACAGATAATTAAGCAAAATCGTTCAGCAACCTCAAATAAATATATCAAAAGAAATGTAGTAATGAACTATAAATAGCATAAACTATATTATAAATAATAGTTCCCATTATCCAATCAAGTACAAACCATATATCTTAAGCATTAACCCAACACATTTCATCATCAATTCACCCAACAAACCGCATATAAATATATTTTAATGTGCAATAGTGAAAGCCCAAAAGCCCCTTGACTTGTGATTAAATATATTTAGTGTCTAAGAGCGCGCCAGAAAGGTAAAAGTTATTTCTTCAGAAATGTATGCAAATTTATTATCATAAAATACCCAGAGGCTCATATTTTGCCAGCGGACCACTGTACGTACTCAAACACTATGCGAGAGTGAGTGTCGGTATACTCAGTGTCCGTGTGCTCGAGTCAGTTCCATTTCACTTCTTCTCCTGGTGGAATATCAGGCGACACTTGACTATTAAGCAAGAGATGGCCAGAGTGGAGATGGAGCTGCAGAGAGGCTGCCAAGATGAAGGAGACGACGAGTACGGAGCCCTCCTATTTTTAACCGCATGGAGTGGGCTTGTGGCCCACAGTCCCCATTCCAGGCCATGCGCCCTCCTACCAGATTTTATTTCAACCCTGCTTTATGTACATATGTTAGTGTTGCCAATTTTTTGGGAGGGAAAGATGAGTTGAAAATTTTAAATATGAATTTAAAGAACTATGGAAATTGTAGTCAATAAAATAAATTTAAACTTGATAGAACATTTGAAAACAGAGATATTTTCATACCTAAGAAGTATGCTTAAGTTATATCCAAAGTCTAGGTAATATATGAGGTATATAAGATGAAATTAAGTAAGGATTAGTCTTCCTTTGTACCCATTGCCAACCAAACCGCCTTTAAAAATCTATAAACATTAACAAATAGAAGAAAACTTTAATAAAATAAACCTCTAAACTGTCACCACTATTGGCAAGTGCATTAGGCCTAGGCTTTTACACTTACTTTACCATCAAAAGAGAGAAGTAGGAGGGTAGCATAGCCTCTAGAAAAAAAACGGGGCAAGTGGCATGGTGGTGTCAGGTTGCCGCATGCACTTCGCCACACATCCCGTGCACCGCTCAGTGGGTCGACAGTCCCACGACCCACCAGCAGCACTAGCAGCAGCAGCAGCAGCAACAATATCCAAATAGCAACAGCAACACTGTGGCAAAATGCGACTGCAACGACGGCCAGTCAACTTTTGGTTCGGTTAAACAAAAGTGTCTTCGCAAAGCTAAAAATAAGCACTGTTTTGACCCAACAACTTCCCCCTCCGTGACGGTGCCTCGGTGCGATTCCATGGCAACATGGGCTGCATGGCTGCCTGGCTGCCTGACTGCCGCCTGGCTACATGGCTACATGGCCCGATCCTCTTAGTCGTCGCTGGCTTGCGCTTCCTGTTCTGTGTGTGCAAATCTGTGCCAAATGTTTTCCAAGAAAACGAAGTATGCAAATACATTTTGCATTTAAATTCTTGTTGCTGCAAGCCAGCAAGCAATAGCGAAACCGGCAAAAGGGGCGGCCTCATTAGTAGCAAGACACTTGAAATTAGAGTTTAGAGTTTACTGCTGGCCTGCTGCTGGTTCGTTCATTTCGGAGATGATGAAAGTGATTTATGTCCGGCAGTGGGACTGCCTCCTCCCAGCTCTTCAGCTCCTCCTTGGAGACTCCACGAGATGCAATGTCTGGCAGCCTCATCATGATTGGGAAAGAAGACCGTAGGTTGTAGATGCCGATTGAAATGCCTACGCTAATTTTTGTTGTTTGCTACAATACCCTGAAGTTAAAGTGGAGTTTTATTGAAAGGAATAGAGCTTATTGTGGGTTAGATTTAATGGCAGAACATTTAAGATTTTATAATAGTTTTTGCTAATTCAAAGTCTAGCCGGTTGATTTAATTCACATAAATCTAGTCTTGACAGATCTTTCTCTTAGGAGAAGCTATAGAACACTATTTGTTCTACTCTATGTGCCTCTTCAGTACTATTTTGCTGACATATCTTTGTCTTAAGAGAAACATCAAGCTATAGAATACTAATATTTCTACTCTACTTGCCTCTTTAAACATATTTTGTCCCCAAAATCATACTTGAGAATTTTAAGCACTTCTTGCTGTTTATAATGCTGGAAAGTTTTGATTCTCTCTCTTCAATTTTCATCAGTTTCTTTTCCTTTTTTTAGGAAACTAAAAAGACTTTTCACAATTTCCAAAATCTAAAAATCAATCCAAGTACAGAGTATCCGTGCTTCCAGCATTCTCTTCTTTTCTACAAAATCTCGAAGCAAAAACCTGAAGAAGAAAGACAAGCAGCAAAATCTTGTAAGAAATAGAAGAAGCTGAAGAAAGAAACAATTGCATTTGGAGAACCCTGAAACGCACTAGACCTGAACTTTTATTTGTGGCTCTTTCAGGTTTTTTCTCTAATTTTTTTTTTTTTTGCTTTTTGCAATGGCAGGGCATAACTGAAGCATATCTGCGCACACTTCCCACACACACACATTTAAAATAAATGCAAAATGTTAATCCCGCAAGTGTTTAAGACCGGCTTAAGTATATGTTTTATTTGCGCTTGAGTTATTTTAACAACTTTTTTGTGACCTACAAGCACAAGTTGGGGGGCCAGTACTCACCACGAGTTGAGTTCTGGCCGAGAGCGGAAGAGAGAGAGAGGCGCCCCCAATGAGAGGGCTCCAAACTCCAATCAGCTGAGGTTTGTTTTTGTTTTGGTACGAGCTCCACATGGCTGCCCCAGTCTCTGGGTCTCTCTTTCTCTCTGTCTCTCTGGATGCGCGCTCTGAGTGAGTTGGGTTTCGGTCGTTGTTTTTGGATCGATAAAACTTATCGCCGCCTCTGCCGCCGCCGTGGTATAAAATGCTTTTCACTTTTCCCACTGCACTTCAGTCGCCAAACTTTTATCGAAACGTGCACATCTCCAGTTGCGCGCCTACACACACAAAGCAGTTCCGCAGAATATATATATACACACACTTCCCTTCGAAGGATATACTTCGAGTCGAATAAATATTAAACGCGAGTGAAAATCAAAGTTTTTCTGGGCTTTCTTTGTGAGTGTCAAGTGCTGGTTGGGAGATGGCAAAGTGCTGCAGAGATGCTAGATGCCAGATGAGGTCCTCCTCCTGACTTATCTAACTCCTGGAATTTTCTCTCAGGACTCTCTCTTTGTATCTCTCTCTGTTGCGCTCTCTCTCTCGTGGGATGCTGCTCCTTGCACAACGGAAAAGTCTTTGCGTTTGTATTGATTTTACGCACATGCAGGCAGCGACAGCAGCAGCAGCAGCATCCCACGTTGCGATGACTCATCATCCAGCATCCATTCGTCCTGCAGCATTTTCCATCGCGTTTTTTTAATCTCTCCGCCTCTTACCACTTTCCACGTTTCCTTTTGCCCCCGCGTGCGCTTAGATTTTTCCAGTGCGAAAAGTAAAGCAATTGCATCCATCCAACGTTGAGATTATCCTTTTGCCAGCCACCCAACAAATCAACAAAAATAAACAGAAATGGCCGCCTACGCCGCATTCAAACACGTTGAACTTTACAACGTTGGCAAGGCCAAGAAGAGGTAAGAAAATGAGTCAAGAAAATGGAAAAATAAGAAAATATATGTATTCTTTCTGTAAAGAGAAAAGTTTTAAGTTGGTTTTGTACAACTACTTTTTATTTTTCTTTGTGCTTAAGGTTATATTTTACACAGAAAATTACTTTAAGTTCTAAAGAAAACTTGTAAATTATGAAAATGTATTGGTTTTACAAAGAAATACATTGGAAAACTTAGGAAATGACTTTAAGTTCTAAAGAAAACTCGTGAAGGATTAGAAAACTTATTGTTTTCACAAAGAAATGCTTTGGAAAACCTAGGAAATTACTTTTAGTTGTAAAGAAAACTTGTGAAGGATAAAAATGTATGGTTTGTTCAAGAGAAAGTTTATTTCTACTAATAAATAATGTATTTAAGTGTAACAATTTATTTATAAATTATTTAAGCAAAAACGTGACTTTGGTGGAAGTTATTATGGTTAAAAATAATATTCATAAAGACACAAAGCTTCTTAATTATTGGGAAACATGTTTTTTGTTCTTCTTAAACAAAATATCTACTAATGCCAGCCTTTTGATGTTTTTATCATGACGAATCCTAACCGGAAATAACCCAATTTATCTGAGATAATGACAAGCAAAAGGGTTATTAAACTCGTCACCCGAAAAATCAACACAAATAAATGCCCTGGTAATCTCTACTTGAGTCACTTTTCCTAGGCTTACTAAGATATAGCCTTTTGTTTTCATATTTCATCATTAAACTCACTTTTCTCCTTGAGTGTTTTTATTATGGGGTTTAATAATTCAATTATTACCGATTCGTGCTTAAATATATATTCAGGAAACTGTAAGATATTACTTCTTTATGCTTCTGCTTACCTTTCATTTATTACTCAATTTTTTCCAACAACCGCACTGCGGGTTCCCTCTTAAAGTTGATCATCTGTTACATGGCATTGCATATTTTACTTTTTGATGCCACCGCTCGAGTGAACTTTGATTGGCAAACATTTGGCAAGGGGCGGCTCCATCGTCCTCTGTGCCACCAAAATCCACATGAACAGCAAACGTCTTCATCTTCATATTTTTTCATCCCATTGTTTGAGCCGTCAAACCGCACCGACACACACAGTCACCCTTACGTACATACTTGCATATTCATTCCGCTGTTTGTGTGGAGATTAATTTAGCGTGCATTCACCCCGCCGCCTGACTGACTGACTAACTAATACGACCAATACACTAGCGTGTGCACGGGGCGTATGTGTAATCTGGGGAGCAACACTTTTGCAAGCGCCTACTTCCCACAGAAACCAAAGCAAGCACCTAGCCAACTAACCAAGTAGCCAACGAAGCCACCAAGCCACCCAGCCAGTGAGCCCCGGCGGTGGCATGTCTTTGGATGTTTCATTGATTTTCCTTTGCCAACGGCCAACGGCCAAACTGGCACCTCCCAAAAAGCCCTCACAAACAACCCACTCGACAGGGACTGGGTGTTCTTTGGGAATACCCTTGGTTACCCAAGGGGTATGCATGGATATAGTTTAACCATCCAAGACAATAGCCAAATTTGCATTGATTAGAATGTGTTTCTGGGCTAAGAGATTACTCTTACAAATATAATTTATTTGTCTTAAGCTTGAAAGACTTAAATACCTTCATTACCGTTTTACCTTTTACCTTTTAAAACCTCTTAAATTATTTTTAAAGTCCACAAGAAAATGCATTTCCTTTCAACTTTGATTTCCACATTTAAAATCCACTTAAATAAAGTTGTAAACTTGGATTTCCTCAGGTTTATTTGTGTTTTTATGGCCAGTAATTTATTTTATTTAAATGCCTTGATAAAAAACATTTTACTTTCCTTTAGAAAATTACTTAATTCAAGTAAATCCAACAGCATTGAGACATAACAAGCCTTGAGTGTATATTATGCAAGTGTAATGAAATGTTTATTATTTAATATTCAACCGCAATCATGTTTTTCCCTAATAAAATCATTATCGAATTATGGCTTTGTGTCTGTTGGAGGGTATTTCCTTCATCGACTATTCGCCATTGCCTTTCTTTTTCCGTGTTTTTTTTTTTGTGGCTTTTTTGTGTTTTTGCATGCAATTCTTTTGACCAAGCCCAGCACCACCCATTTTTCCGTCCGAAAGAAAACAAAAATCGTTACCGAAATGCTTTTTTGCCGATGTCTGGTTCCGTTTTACTCACTACGCTTACCTGTCCCAAGACACAAACTTGGAGTCCCGCTTCCCGACTGTCCGTCTGTCCGCCTGTCCGTCTGTCCGTTCCGACTGTCCGCGGACATTGAACCCTCTGCGCACTCTCCTGCTCACCGCGGGCCATGTTGTGAGATTAGTTTTGGTCGCAGCAGAAACCGAACAGAAACAATTTTCCGTATGTGTGCCATGTGCATTATAAACAATTTGCTGGATTTTTATGGTCCATCGATGGGTGGCTGGGGCCAAGTGTGGAAAATGTGTTAATCATTGTCATTGATTGCGATTGTGTAACGAACACACCACACACACACACTTTCCCAGCTTGGACTGAGACTTTCCCGCTGGAGGCTTGGTGGAAAATGATTAATATACTTTTTCTCTGCATTCGAGCGAACGAACGTTTTGTTGTCCCCCTTTCTTTGGCCGTAAAGCCGTGACTTATTATTGTAAACAATCAAATTAAATCTCAAAGGTGCGACGCGCCAAGATATCGGGATTGAATTGTCGCTCTTTGTTGGGTTGTATAAGCGGCGGAAATCATGACAATTCATTTTGCTTTATGGCATTGTCTCTGCTGTCTAACCATCTGACGATCATTATACGCTTGAATTCCTGCACACAATGAATGCCCAGGCATATCTATACTACTGTTTGCAACCTGAAGTTAACCTCATTCTGCAAACAAATCCAAGTATTTCCATATATTTATAGCCATATATATATATATGTATTTAATATAATATATAGCCAGTTGCCAAGTCAACATTTATGTAAATGATTGCAAAACATGCGGCGGAACATTCCTACAGTAATCAACAGAAATCTGCACACCACTTCCCTCGGTCCTTCCGTTCTCCATTAACCTGACCTATTGACAGAAGCGAAAAGGAAATCAAACACATTTCCCAAGAATACTCTTGTGCTGACTGCGTCAATGTAATTCCCGTTGACACGGAAAACGGGGGGCGGGCGAGGTATACGAAAAACTCTGTTCCCTTAGCAACCCCAAAAATATATACTTTATATATATTATATACCATAAACATTGCTTTTTTGATGGATTTTGTACCTCAGAGTGCCTGTCACTCAGTATGCGGTTGCCTCGTTTCCCATCGATTGAAGGTGGAGTGTGTCCTCTGAGTTAGGAGGAGTTGGCTCTGTCTCTGAAATGAATATATTAGAAAGTCCTTTCGCTTTCGCACAAAAGCCGCAAATTAATCAATACAAATTTATTAATTACATATTTAAAAGCGAGTCAGGTACCGCTCTCAGTTGCAACTTTCGCTGCAATTCTGGTATGGTTTGACTTTGGCTTTAACTCTGCCTCTGAAATGCACAATTTACGAAGCCGATCCCAGCTTACGTACGCATATACATAATAATAATAAAAATGCCAGCATCATTGCTGCTATCGGCATCTACATGCCGGCAACTTTTCCTCTCGAGCAAGCACTTTCCTCGGAAAACTCGGGAAACTGCAACTGCTGCCACTGCAAGCCAACCGCACGGGCTAATCGATAATTATTCATCGGGCTCAGGCCAACACTATCGATAATTGACAATCTTTTGGCTGCGGCTTTGACTCTTCGACTCCTTCTCCTTCTCCTTGTGCTTTGTCCAATTATGAGTTTTCATCAAAAATCTGTGCAACTCTGGGCCGTCCATTAATCACACCTCACACAGCCACCACCCGCTGCGGTTTGATTTGAGGCTCTGCTCTTCTGTCTTCCTGCACATCATCATCATCATTTTCATCTTCTTTTGCTGGGGGGAAAAGCCACTCCCTCCCCCGCTGACATCCGACACTTTTCTCGACCATGACTGACCAGGAAAACATTTCAATTTAAATGCTATTGCTTTGATTGAGAGAGGGAAATGGGTAAAAAGTGCGTGGACCTGGTATTTAAATTGTGTTTGAATCATGAGTGGAGGAAGTCGTGCTTAATCCGGAGATCGCAGCGGGAGAGCGCTGAGATAACTCCTTCTCAGATGTGGGTTTTTGTTTATAGATAAGCTAGGAAAGTTTAAAGATAATAATATTACTTGGTAATATTATAACCTGAATATATCAAGCAGGAATTTAGGAATAAACTTCTTTATAATTATGGAAAGAATAATACTTATG
>JAEIIH010031217.1:0-11003 GCA_018904745.1 Drosophila orosa
ATTTTCCCCCTAGTAATTCTGCCCCCCTAAAATTCCCCCTAGGACGTCAAAAAAACCCCAGATCTAGGGAGAAAACCCCTGATCTGGGAACACTGGTGGGGTGGACGAATGGTGTGTTCAATACCGATTATACTCGATTATTATTTGAGGATAACCGATAGTTTACTGTGTGAAACGCTCACCACTAGCGACCAGTAATTAACAAATTAATGAATTAACAATTATAAGTACCAGTAATATAATTTAATGGTAATAAATAAAGTGAATAGTAAAGTAACACAGTTCAAAAAATGCACAATATACTCCAGCCCTGGCGGAAACAGCTGTCCTTGCGGAAGGACACAAAAAAATACCAGTCCTGCACTTATCGATATTTAAGAATGATTTTTTGGGGGGCGGGACCATACTATCGCTTATTGTAAAATGCAAATATTAGGGGCCTTCTTTTTACATAGTAAAATTGATCAAATATGTATTTATATGTAGGCAGGTAAAATTTAAATAATTTTTGTGTAAGTTTTCACAAGGTTTATACATTAATCATACAGAATGTACAACTTTTAAAAATTAAAACTATTTTTTCCCAGATCATCGTTCGGACTTTTAAATTTTTGACAAATAAGGTATAAACTGATAAGATTCTGTTGCCACAAGGCACCGTGCGCTAATCATATAATAAAAACTTAATTTATAATACCAGAGTAGAAAAAAAAGGTAAAAATAAAAAAAGAGAATATGAATTGATATAATGGACCGCATTAGTTAGCTTCCTTTCTTGTTTCTTATGACTTCCAGATTTTCCTAAAGTTCCGAACGAAATTTTTGAATTAAAAAAAATATGTCTTACAAAATGGTGAAGTTATAATTTGGTTTCTATACATTTTCGGATCGTTCCTATGGTAGCTATGTTTATGATATAGTCTTCATATTTGGGCCGTGGCTATATTGACTAAGCTTTTGATGCCAATCAATAATATACATATATACCTTATATGGTCGCAACTTTCTGACTAAAATTAAAAACCGAACGGATCGAGCTCTTTGCATCGAAAACTTTCGAAAAAGTATATTCCGGCTCTTGGCTCCTGGCTAATCGTTTATTAGTGCGTTTAACCCTAAATTCAATTAATCTGCTTACTCCCTTTACCCGAATAAATCTCTTTAGCATTACCTATAATTTTTACTATTGATTGCGTGATTGTGACCGCATGTGGAGATAGGTAGAGCGGCAAGGTTTGCAGGAACTAGAGCCAGATGCTTCTCAGGCGACAATGCTCTGGGCAATGGGCTGCGGAATTGGATGTTGATGCAGTTGGTGAGTAGGGCTTAAGGACAATGCTGACAAGCAGCGGCCCAAGGAGCTACGCCAGTCGATCAGGCAGCAGAGCACATTCCTTGGCAGCGATGTGGCCTGGAGGGTCAGCCAGAGCAGGCTTCCTCCGATCAGCCCGGTGGTCAGGGCCAAAGTCCAGTACTCGCAGGCCAGGCAGGTTGACTCCTCCACGGCCAAGACCTGAAGGACACCAACGATGGCACACTGGCAAAGTGACTCCACACGGTTCCAAAACTGGGTCAAGGTGACATCCAGAACCAGACAACAGATGACCGTCTCGAGGAGCAGGGCACTCCAGGAACTGGAGGTGGAGGTGGTGGTGGTCGGGTGGGCTCTGCCCCCGCCTCTGAAGCGCTGGCCCATGGTATAGGGAGCGGGAGCCGAAGTGGGAAAGATCTTAACCGCTTGGAGCAGGGCTAGCACGCAGGCGGAGAAGAGCCAGGCGCCCAGAAGCGACGCTGAGGCGGACGCCTGGCGGAAGTAGTGATAGTACGAGATGCCCAGCACCGAGTGGATCAACACCGCCAGGCCCAAAGCTGTGAGTCGAGCCATCTCCAAAATCCTCTCCAGCCACAGATGTAAAAACGTACTGGAATGTAAAAAGTCCGAAACTGAAATGAACTTAAATGACGACTTTTGAGGTTCCAAGCAAAGGCGATTGCTTGATAATTATTTTTTTATAAATAAGACCAAGAAAGGATAAGTTAAGATAAGCTTTAGTTTAGTTTTAAAAACATTATAAACCTGATTGGGGATTTGCGAAAACTAAACTCTGCGACGCGTCAAATGGTTATCTAAATAATGTGGTTAAGCATGGTGATATAAAACCGAGTCCTTGAAAAGCGAAAAAGGACCATCAATTAAATTTTCTTAATTGTACAAAATCCATGTATTAATGGTAGTTCACCCAAAATGTTTTGAGGAGCTGCTTGCATAGATGGAATTGCGGCGGGGATCAAAAAGGTATCCATCCGGACGTAATGGGCGACGGATGTGGTGGTTCAAGTGGCGTCTTATGCAAATTGAGCAAAGTGCATGGCCATTTTCGCAAAACTGCAAACTTTGCCAATTCCACTGACACGAACACAAGCAGAAATCGGAGCCGCACATTCGACTTGACCCAAATGCCTTGTTACGGCGCACACACAGCCACTCCACCCGAAGAAAAGCACCCAGAACGCGCCCGCCCCTTTGCGAAATTGTAATGGCAATTTGTATGCAAAATTCGGAGAATGTAAATTTCATGCAACACATCGAATAAATTGAAGTCGGCAGGAATATAAATGGAACAGAAAGAATTCAGCAATAACAACAAAGTGTCCCATGTCCGGTGGCGACTAAATTTGAAATGTGGCGCTTTATTCAATTTACGGATGGTGAGGTGAGCCTTCTCCTGGACAATTACTGTACTGGTGATACATTTATTCGGTACAAATTATTCTGTGATTCATTTTACATAATTTTAAATCAAATCCAAATTAAGAAGAATGAGGAAAGTTCAACATTATTTTTTACTAGCTTATAGATTGAAGAATAAAATTAAGAGTCTTAAGCGAATGTCTATCAATTAAACATATTTTATAAAGTCAAAATTATGAATTAAATAAAGCTGACTTGTTAATAGATATTAAGACGAGCATGTGTTTATTTATTTAAATAAAACATTTGCCAGTAACAAACGGTTTTAATTTAATTACATAAAGTGTAGGCAGAGTTCCTGGAATATATGGTGTGGAGTCATAACTTCTCATTTAAATTCATTCAACTAATTTTGAGGATTGTGTATTCGAATGCCGGATTTTTGCCATTCACGGGGATGTCTAGTGTGGACAATGGTGAAAACATTTCAGTATGTTTGGTGTAAATATTTGTGACAACTTGTAATCTAATTTATGGGGATTGTAACAAAGGTTTTCTTAGTTCGATCATCTCTGAATCACAGGCATTGAATCACAGGCAATGGAAGTGCCCTTATCTCCAAATTGAATATGAATAAATTTATGTCAAGACAGCTATTCACTATCAAGGATTCATTTTATGGCAAGCAATCTATTACTTGGCAACAGTATTTTTTGGTAATGAGTCATTGGAACTATTGTTAGTTACTATTATGGATATGATTTCATGTTTTTCCTAATTGAAGTTGTTTTTACAACATTCAACTAGGCCGAGCTAACAGATTTATTTCCACTTCCAGTTTTTATCACTTAAATATATGCACTTTCACTTCGTTTCGATTTAGTTTTAAATTTGGTTTTACGATGGATATTGAACCACACAAACCTCTCTAGAACCGAATTTGTCCTTAAAACTAGTATAAAACAAATTCGGATCTACAGGGTAGACGTGGAGCAAACTGGCGCTGAGCAGCCGCTGCTGGAAAATGAAGTCAGGTGAGGCAGGTGACCAATCACGGCTGCAAAAAAAAAGTGAAAATATTAATAAACATATACCATGTAGTTGTGTGTGTGTGTTGGTAATTTAGGCAACGCGGCAATTACATGCGCCTCAACCAAATTATATTTATCGTGCCACACGTGATGCGACGGCGCCCAGAGGAGCGTTTCCTTGTTTCCTTTGGAAACTATGAAATGACCCATAAATGTGATTACAAAGCTCGCCGTGGCCTGCCAATTAAATTGAGGCATTTCGCGCCTCCCCGTGCCCGTGTCCGTGTCCGTTCCCGTTCCCGTTTTCCTGTCACGGAAACCTTTTCGCCGGAGGCTCCTGCTCCGAGGTGTCTTCGCTGTCGCCGCGGAAAAACAACTGAAGCCAAGACATCACCGACCGCTACGAGATTAGGCAGTAGCCCGAAAAAAAAGTCGGAGCGGAGTACGAAAAGTAATGCCCTGCCTTATCGGAAGAAGCGGCGATAAGATAAGATACGGCTGCGATGTCTTTGGGAGTGCTTAGGGCGCTTGTATCTAATTGATTGCCCGCGGATTACGGCACTTTCTTTGCGTCGATAAAAGAGGTGCGAGGCCTCGGAACTGGATAGACGGAGAACACATTTAATGAATGATAGATCTGCTGTTGCGCAGCTAAGGGTCTGCTGTTTGCACTGAAATCAATCAGTGAGTCGCCTCGCTAAGCTCCCGACCTGTCGCTGGATCGCTGTCGCCAGCCGGCTCCGCAGCAGTGCCCCTCGTTAGGCGCCACCTAAAGCCTTCTTGTCCCTGCTCCACTTTCGTAACGATGGCGGCGATGATTCAGCACTAAGCCCCACTAAGGCTGCTGAGTAATGGCTCAAGGCGTCACCGATGCTCCTGGCGGTGCGGTGCAGCTAGTTCTCCGGTGTCCTGTAATGAAATTTCAATTAATTAATGACTTTCTAGCAGTATTCATTAGCACTAAACGGCAGGCCTGGACAGTGGTAAGCTGGCAAAGTCAAAAACCTTTTCGGGGCTAGGCGGGTTACCCTGGAAATCCCTCGGATTAGGAGCGTAATGGCAACAAATCTTGCGTAAACAAAGGAAAGAGGACAAATCGTTTGACTTTGCACACCCTCTAACGCTCTCTCCCTGTCTAGCTCACTCCCTTCCTCTCGCTCTGCCTCCCTGCGGTGCCTCTTTGTCTGCAGCCCTGTTGTCCTTTTTTTTGCAGCCTCAACATGGCTGCTCCGGATTTTACCCTGCTGGAGAGTGAGAAAGAGAGAGAGAGAGAGATGGAGAGCTCTCCAAATGTGTACACACAATCCACAAAGTCCTCGAAGGGGAGGAAGTTGCGAACGAGAGAGGCTTAGCCAGAGAGAGAGAGAGAGCGCCAAGGAGAGGGAGAGTTAGGGTGCAGGACCAGGCAGGCAAGAGGCAGCTGGGTCGAAATTGCTTTATATTCCTGCGATCATTCGCAGCCAAAGTGCTCTATATACCAATAATTTGACCAAATTAACGCCGTCTTGCCAAATCGAAAATCGCGAAAATAGATTACATCACCCCAACGCCGAATCAGAAATGCAAATTGATTTCACGTGGTCAGAAGTTAACACCTAACGCGAAATCGTCAGCAAATAAACACACGCAATGGCCTCCCGAAGCGGGCTAATGCTAATTCAGTGCAAATATTTGCCAGCATTAAATATATTAGGGAAATGATAGATCTGTCGCTAATTTATCTGAAGGATTTCGTGGATGGCAGCGTTCTTGGCTAGCGAAACTTACAATCTGAGCGCATTGTGTACAGTCATGCCGAGACGCTAATAATGGTCATAGTGGAGGTACTATAAAGATCTATCTTTAGAAATGTGTGTCACGCACAGTAACTTTCAAGATACAACATTTAAAAGTCGGAAAGCTTGGGTGTGCGAAAGAAGGTTAATGTTGCTCATATTGCTATTCATATTCCTGATTCAAATGTTCTTATTTCTGCTGAATATAATGCCCATTAATAGAAAGTTGATTTACCATAACAAGAATCTTAAACTTTACGACTTTCGTTTAGCGTTTATATGTTAGCTTGACCACTAAAAAAGTCCAGTCGTTCTTTTTATAAATGGTTTTTAAGACACTCGTCATTCATATGCGATTATTTAAATAGTTTTCTTTTATGTCCTCATCAAATTTCTTATCGAAAACTTAATTTCAGTCAAATCGTTACGTTACACATGCACCTTAATGATGTCTGCCGTATTTCGTCTTTTCGAATTCAGCAAATTTATTTAATTGTCTGCCCATTGTGTTCAAGGAACATTGATTAATTAATTCACAAAGTATTCCCCCGATATCTCGCTCATTATCTGTATTGATAAGTATGATGTACGAGCAAGTCAGATATCACTTCGGCAGTCTTTAGAAACTCTTGTGCTATTTTCGTGTCTGCTGATAGCCACAAGGAAATGATTTTCAATCGAGCCGCAGGCTTACGTTGCCCATTAATTATCTTTTACTTAACCTATTAACTCAGTTTAGTAAGCCAACAGAATCACTCAATCAGTTTGTTCTTAGGTGTGTGCTCGACAGTACACCTTCGAAAGCAATGACAAAAGGAAGGTTCACGGAGGAGCTCCCAGAGCAATCCCCTCCGGAAGTAGCACGAAATGTGTACAAAAGGCGAGCCAAGAATGCTTAGCTTCCCATCTACCAGCGCACAGTGAGAATAAATCGCAGAGAATATACAAAATAATTTCATATATGCAAAGAACTGCCTAACTATTTAAAAAAAATACCTTACCAAACTTTAAAGTAAAGTAAAGAACGTTTAGAATCGAATTAAATCGTTAGAAATCGCTGAAGACTCCCCTTAGATATTCAGTAAAAAAATACTCTTAGAAATGTGATTTGCAGCTATTTTCCCGAGTGTGCTTCCCCCTTAGCATCCGCTAACCTATTCCCTGACCAGACCCATAAACCATCGACCATCCAGCAACAGATACAGCGGCACAAAGGGGCAATGACTGGCTAAAATTTGTGCAATGCTGCCCTTACCTCATGAAGACGACTTCGCACATAAATCAAAGTCTCAGTGCTGGGCGAGGAGCGGTGCGGGGGGCCCAGGGATCATTAACCTTGGTCAGTGCCAAATGTCACTGTGCATTCTGCTGGCGCGTCACTGTTCAATCACCGTTTGCCCCACTGTGCCGAGTGCCGGGTGCCGGGTGCCGGGTGCCGGGTGCCGACGGGCCTCAGCCATGTTTTGTTGTTTGCAGCAAGCTGCGGCGCTGCGTTGCTGCGTTGCTGCGAAGCTTCAGAGGCCAAGGTTGTTTCGGTTTACTGAATAATATTATTATTGCTACTTCACCTTCTTGCCATTCGCGGCGAGAATCGGGGGGCAGGTAGGTAGAAATGGGCAGAGAAAGAGGTAGGAAAGAAATTCCGAAAATGGTTCGCGGCTCGCGATTTTTTGTGTTTATTTTCAACCTGCCCGGGCTTGCGGCATTTTGTATCTGTACATCTGTTTCTGACTCTGTATGGGTATCGGCACCGCGGTTTGGGTATCTGTATCTGTATCCCTATCCCATCATAACCATCGTATGGGGCGCACATACCGGTCTCCGGCTCCGTTTTATTTCTCTCGCGATATTGTCGGTGTCTGTTTGTTGTTTACAAAAATACGCGCCTTCCCTTTCGCATATTTGGTGGTTCCCTATCCTGGCCTTTGCATTTTATTTCATTTTAGTATCTTAATTTATCTTTTCGCCGAGAAAAGCGGGTTTCTGTGGTCCAAAACAAACAAAAATCACAAAAGACACCCATAAAAACTTTGGTAATAAAATCCGATCCCATACTTAAATGGCTTTTGATTAAAGGTCAATATCAAATGTTTATAAATAGAGATACTCCCTAAGGTTGAACAGTACTTCGACTGACAGTAATTTTCTCCCAGTGCACTTTATAAAGTGCAAGGTCCCAGGCCAGCTGCATTCCAACTGGGTGATTGTTTAAAAATTAGCATGAAATTCCAATAAATATGTCAGACTGCAGTTACCCCAAATTAGGTGGTAAAAGTTCCCAGCGCAGTTCTATTTGTTTCTGCAAACTCATGGGGTTGGTCGGGATGTTTGGGGATGGTGTGCTAAGGGTACGTTAACATAAGCAGCTCGATAAGGGGAATATTGTCGTAAGAAAAATGCAGCATGTGGCAAGGTCAATGAAGTTTCCTTAGCCAATTTCGAATTTTTTAAATCAAGTCATCTCCGTCTATTGTTGTTGATTTAGAAGAAGTCTGAACAATGAAAACATTAATCCCTAGCTTAGCTTTAATTTTATTTGCCTTTTTATTGCTGAATTTGTTAATAATAATTTTTAATCTGTTTCTCTATCACATAGTTAGTATCTTTAAATGCTTCAGCTTGTATGTCTCCTCTTTATGAATTGTACAGCTCAACCTCCATTATTTCGTGACCCATTGACACAGAACTGCAGATTTAAATCTGAGAGCGCTTAACACTCTCCTCCGCTCATTCATATTTATGAGCCTCACAGCAATGCAAACTTTTAAAAATTCATATCTAATCACCGAAACTCCCTCCACTCCAACACACCCGCTCTCCCAGCGCTCCCGCCCAGCCTAAGCTCCCTTGTAAGGGCCCTAATTGCCCCGAGGAATCCGGACCAACATTGCATGCATTTTGTGGGCCATGTGGACAAGCCGAATAATTATACAACAGGCCAGGCCAAATTTATGACTCATATTCAGGTCAAAGCCCAACCGAAAAACAAACGAACTTGTTGGCGCAGCACCTTCATAAAGATTCATAAAGATACCGCCCAAAAACCCGGAGACGAACAGCTCTCCGAATTTGTCAAGAGCCAAAGAAAAAACGACGCTGGCCGTGGTTTCAATAACCAACGTCAGCAAATGCATAAAATAGCCATAAACTCTTATTTACTTTGTTTTTCCTATAAAGCCTGTGACCCAGCCAGTTTGGTTCGCCGTCACCTGCTCATTTGGTTATTAGTCAGTTGCCGGGTTTAGTTCGAACCATTTGCATACTAAATGAGCAACGAAACAATTGGTGAGGCAAAACTACAAATAAAAATAAAACAGAGAGCAGCCTTTGAAACTATTTGACTTTTAGTGCAGTCGCTTTCTCTGTCGCTTCAAAAAAAAGGGGCTTTTTCATCGGGGGTTCCCCGAAGCGAAAGCAGCGCCATATTGCTGCGCATCCAGGCCAGAAATCGGATGACACGCACTTTGCGCGCATCCCCGCGCCACACAAGCACAGACTGCACTGAGACTGAGTACATTTGTACACTAAGAAAAACTGAACTAGCAACGATATTATTTATAGCAAACAAATAATTGATAGATCTTTAATTCGAGTTTTCAATTTGGCAGCTGAAGTATTGAAAAATAAACCTATTTAGTATGCTTTAGGGTAGAATCTAGAAGAATATTAACTTGGCATTATAACCTCAGAAAATATCCTATATAGAACTGAATATGGAATATAAAATGTGGGTTTTCTCTGTGTATTTATGTGCAACTCGCTATGTACGCACAGCCATTAACTGCAGCCGCTGCAGTCAAACTTGGGGTTGGGCCACAATCATCATCCCCATGATTCCATCTCCCACCGTGCCACCCCCCTCTCCAGCCCACTCTCAGCCGGAGGCTTAACACTTTGCCACTTGGCGTATCTGGGGCCGATTATCATCGTCTTGGCCCCCGTGCCAGCCTACAGTCGGGCAGCTGTCGCCGCTCCTTGGGCATCGCCACTAATATTTCGGTATACTACTTAACCCCATGCACTAAATGGCGGGACAAGTGCTTTCCACCAGGAGCAGGACGAGGAGAAGGAGAAGGAGAAGGGGAAGGAGGAGGAGGAGCTGGAGCAATTCACAGGGGGGTTGGGCTGCCTGGGGGTGGTTGCTGCTGCTGATAGCGCGACAACGAGGTTGAAATTCGGTTTGGCTTTTCCTTTTCTTTTTTTTTTGCGCCCGACTTTTCGTAGTGCCGGGGGTGAGAGCCGAGCTGGCTGTGCGTGTGTGTGTTCTGCGCAAATGAAAAGTGGATGAAAGGAGCACATTTCCGGGCGCTCACACACACACTGGGACGAGCTCTCGGAAAACGGGCACACGGATGTGTACACACACACACACACAGAGGCAACAACGAGGACGACGAGTCAAAATGAGGACAGGCGCAGGCTTTGGAAATGGCAATCGACTATGGCGCTGCCATCAGCCCCCAATGGCCCCCCATTTCAACACCCACAGGCCCCCCTCAATGCACATGCGTAGTGCTATCTGGTGACTTTGGCACATTTCCGTTTTTTTGTTTAAGAAATTTAGATTTGCATAAATTTGGAGTTTTGGGACATACCTGTTTGGGAAGTACCCAAAATAAGTGCAGCTGGAAATCCATTTTTTGGCTTATTACGCTCCGGCTGTGGTGTGAATTGATTTTGGAATATATTTTCCCTAGATTGTTAGCACTTTTTCACAGAGTTTCCAGTTTTCTGGCAGTTTTTCTTGGCTTTTTGTATTGTTTTCTGCCTGGTTTCTTTGCTCGCCCTCTGCAGCCATATCAGGATCAGGTCGCAGCCTCCTGCAGGATAATGGCCGCTCTGCTGCAGCGACGGCAGCAGCAGCAGCAGCAAAAGCAGCGACGGGCGATGGCCGCCTTTTTTCTGCGAGGAGAACGCCCAACGTTCCGCCGCGCTCGGCATCAAATTTCAAACTGAAACTGAAGTGAGCTCAGCCAGTGTTCGTCGGAACCGCCGCAGCCGCTGCCGCTGCCTCTGTCGGCGTTCTGCGTCGACCCACCAAGCCGCTGAACGCCGTACGCTCTACGCCGAGCCGTAAGCGGTGAGCGGCGCTTTCTGCCAAAGTTGATAACAGCCATGATGATGCCCGCCGCTCTGTCCTCCTCCCTTCGGCCTTCCACCCCGCACTTCCGCTCCCTTGGGCCTCAGCTCGGGCTGGGATCTGGATATGGATCTGGATCTGGGTTGTGTGTGGCCCAAGCAGCTAGGAGCTCGCGGGAAGCGAGTCGGACGAGGAACAGAGGGCTGTGCGGAGAGAATGTGAGAGAAGTGCGAAGAGAATCGAGCTCTGGAAGAGAGCCACGGAAGGCACACTTGAAGGAATTGTGTGTTCGAGTTTCTGGCCCAGAAAAATGCGTTGTACTGTAAGTTTTGGTAAGATTGTAGAGATCTATAAATATGTATAGAATATATCGTGATTTTTCAAAGGCTATCGGATTAAATTGATAAAACCCTTGGTATTGAATC
>JAEIIH010031221.1:0-42715 GCA_018904745.1 Drosophila orosa
TATACAAATAAATATCCAATATGGGAAATAACTCTTTAAATGTGCCACTAATGATCTCTTTTAGTACAAACTGTATAATCCAAGGTTTAAAATGTTTCAATCATTTAAGGCCACTAGAGGATTCTTTAAGGAACCTTTAAATAAGGTTTCTCACACTCTACTCATAACTTTACCAATCTTAAAACGCTAAGCATATTAAAGATACATGACAAGCAGCTGACATTGAACCACAGTTGGTTGTCTTCCGAATCATCTTCCGCGGGCCTTCGGGCCAAATGTGAGACAAACATTATGTCAACTTTTTAATTTTCAATTTACCAACCGAATACGAATGCGAATGCTTCCGCCCTGTCGCTTCGCCGCGAAAATATTATGAGTTAAGTGCGCTTAAAAGCTTTCGCCTTTCACATGTTCAGCTGCAGTGTCACGCCCCCGGCCACCGTGGGGCTTGCGGGTGGGCGCACGGGTCGTATGCGTAATTTATGTTTTCTTATTTATTTATTGTTTTTTTCGTTTCGTTTAACTGCTGCTGCTCTGAAATTGTATTTTATTTATGCTCGCAAATATATGCAATAAGTAAAATGAATATTTTAATTGTATTTATTGTGGCATTGCGTGGGCGTGGTCGTTGGCTGGTGGCTGGTGGATGGTGGCTGCGGTTGACGTCCGTCGCCGATGGCTACGACATCTTTCCAGTTCCAGGAGCCGCTTTTGATGCCGTGACACGTGTTCCAAGCCATTAAATTTGCATGTGTGTGTACTTTTTAATAAAGTTGCCCTGGCCGCGCGTGTGCGCGCAATTAATGTGCAATAATAATAATAAGAATTACAACACAACAACAATAATAATAAGTGCGTGTGCGCGCGCGTTTGTGTTAAGAACAGGTTTCCCTTTGGCGCTTTTCTGCGGCCCGAAAGTCCAGAGAAATGCGCATTGTGCAACCAACCCACAGGCTCCGCAGGATTCTGCTGACGTAAGTTGCTCATTAACTCGGCCAACACAGAGGCACTGCATTGCCATTGCCCCGAGGCAGTGGCCTAGGCGACGTTTATTTTATTGTCCGGAGTACGGACAACACGCCGGAGCGTCCTCCTAGCACAAACGTTCATTATTCAAGAATTCACGGCATTGCAATCCTTTGAGACCGAATACACTCCACCGTATTGCCAAAGCCCGTATTGCGTGTGGACAAAACGTCGATGCAGATAGCGTAGCTCCTCATCATGCCCCATCCGCCATCCGGTTCCTCCAGCGCCGTGTGTGGTGTCCACGCTCGGATTCACAGGCATCTTTGTGCTAGATGGAGTAGGCAGCAGCGTCGTTTGCCTTTGTCAGCTTTTCGGGAATAGCTTCTCGTTGTGAATTCCCCCTGCTGATGCACAGGCAGAAAATGCCAGGAACGTTTTTTCTATAAAAAAAATGGAAAGTACACCTCATATTCTGCAAAGTCTAGAATCGGTTATTTTTTCCGAGTGTGTTGTCGTCTCCCTTTTTCATTTGGCAGCGCTTAAACCTTTCCATATTGCCTCTTCGCCTCCTGCGTCGCATCCTTATCTGCGAATGCCTGCGCCTTTGTCGTCCTTTCGCTGTGTGTCGTACACAATGTTTTATTTGTTTTTCATTCGTTTATTGAGCCGTTGTTTCCACTGCGGACCAGTTTATTACTAATTCAAAAATGTTATTTCTTGTTAGAGCTTTGCAGTTGCTTCCTTTTCTTTTTTTGTTCGCCCCGCCCGATCCCCGGGGATTAGGCAGCGCGCAAGTTTACTCGCTTATGCCTTCGTTCGTTTTATGTTTTATAATTTAGGCGGCTGGCTGGCTGCCTGGTTGCTCCGGGGACCACACCCCCGGAACCTTGGCCACTATGGATGGGAGCTGCATATGCCCCTTCAACGGGCTCGGGTTATAGCGTCTTCCCATTAACATTTTCCCACTTCAAACGTCTGAGAATGAGAATGCGTGCGTTTATAAATATTAATTTCGATCCCGCGCTCCTTGGAGCCCTCTGCCGACGACGACGACGCCGACGATGCCGACCCGCGTCGTGCATTGTTGACTTTTAATTTCCTTCCAAGGAGCTCGACGCCAACAGGTTAGGGAATTGTTTTCCATGAATTTTCCGTTTGGCTGCCACGAGAACGAAAACTAAATGTAAATTATTTGCTTTGTTGTCCACCGAACTCGAACTCCAGGCTCTGCCTTGCGCATTCCTGTGTCCTGGTAACGACCTGCAGACGACACGCTAATTTGTTTTGATGATGATTACGGATTTTTCCCTGGCCGTGATTATTATTTGAAAAGTCTTCGGCCGCCGGTAAATTCCTTACTCGGTGATTGCCATTGCCGTTGGAGCGGGCACCGCAAATAATTACAACTTAAGGGTTTGGCCTGCTAGTTTAAGCCCCCGGGAATTGGTCCGCCCATCTCATCTGTGTCTCGATTCCTGCCCCTGCCTGGCATCCCGATTCTATAGGAGCACCAGCTCCTTTGTTCCCCTTGCAACACTTTTTGTTATTACTTCTCCGCCGTCTCCTTTCGGAGCCTTTCTCGCGCTCCGCACGAGAGTATGTTTGGTTTTGGTTTTCGGGTTGCTTTGCTTTCAGCTTGGCTTTACCGCACTTCGTTTTACTTGTTTATTTATTTTGGCGTAATTAAATTTCACGCTTTGGTTCCTTTTTTTTTTTTGTTTCTTTCTCCTTATTCCACCGCGTTCACATTGCAGGCTCTCAAAGGCTTTGTATTAAAGAGCCACACAGAGGACACTGGCGCTGCATTTAAAATGTGCACTCTCAGAAAAAAGAAGCAGGGTTTCAGTAGTATAAAATTATAATAAATAATACATATCATGACATTAATTATCCCTGGCCTAAGTACTATTATCTTTTCCAATATAAACTTATTAACTCTGCACACTACTCACCACTGGCAGCATTTTCATGAAGCCCAGCAAGTAGATGAGCATCACACTCGACGTGGAGATGCAGAACTGCATCTTGAGGAACGTGACTGCGCACTTGCGATTGCACCAGATGGGCACCAGGATGAGGAGCGCCGAGCCGCACTGGAGCAGGCAGCAGGCACAGCTGGCGATCACGAAGATGGGCCGCTGCGGGACATGAGGCGGAGTGGCCTGTGAATGGAATTAAAAAAAAAAAGTGAAACAAGAGGAACAATTAGCAATTCAAAATAGCTGGAAAACCGAAGGCCAGCTACAGCCGGCCAAAGTCCTGTTAGGCTGCCGCGGAGGCGTATTCAAATTCGGGCAGGGAAGCAAGCAAAATCGGACCGAGCCTCTAGAAAAGCAGAAAAACTCTCTTTCCATTCGCGAGTGAAAGCTAGAAAATTTAAGAATTTACAAGCCGAAAAAAATGCTTTACTTGGTTCACTGAGTTTTTAAAGAAATTTAAGCCTAATTTATGTTTAAGCACTTAATTTTTGTCATAGAAAACCACTTCCTAAATCTAGTTATGACCCAAAAAGACCAACGATTAAAACCCAGTGAGTCCTTGAATAAAAATCTCCTGCAGGTATTTCAGATATTTTAATCGTTGTGCATCCGCTGCACAATGGAGAGTCCAAGCCCAGCTGGCCTGCATTTGGAGCAAGTTCATGGCGACCAAGGGAAGCGGAAATGCGGATTGCAAACTGGTGAGCTTTGCTACAAAGAGCGGGGCCTGGGCTCCCCAGGTGGAGGCCACTAAATGGCAGGTCCTAAAAGTGCCATAAATCATAGAGGGGTGCTGGCTTTCCACTTTAGTACACGTGAATAGCATGAATTGGGCAGCTGAAAGCCAGAATCAAAAAAAAAAAAAGAAATCTAGGCAGGCAATGGCCTTGGCGACCTTGGCGACCCTGGCTTACATTCTGCTGGCGCTTGGTGAGCATCACCACGTAGGTTCCGGACAGCGGGCAGATGCAGCGCGTTATGTTGGCCATCAGATGCTTGGTGATGCACAGGTCCGAGCGCCACGTGGAGTCGAAGGAGGCCTTGTAGTCGTGCCTGCAATCGGAGCAGTCGGAGATGTAATGGCGCGTTAAGTGACAGACTTACTCCAACCCAACACTTACCCACAAACGGCTACCCAATCGCCCGTTCTGGGGACACTCTCGTGCTGAAAGATGATCTCCACGTGACCGGCCTCGAAGGGCAGGTCCAATGGCTCCCGAAAGTTGTCGTTGGAGCGATTGGACTGAAACAGCCAGGTTTGGATGATGCGCGAGGCCAGCACATAGTCCGAGTCCCTTGGGTCGCTGGAAGGATATTTAGAAAGGGTATAAATTAAGAAATTAATTGTTTAAGGAGAGAATAATTAATGAGAGAGTTTAAAACAATTTAATCTTACTCCTATTACAATTTTGAAATAAAAAAAAACTCAAGTCGATGGAAATGTCCTTTGCTAGTTGCCAAAACGTTTGCTTAAGCCACTGGAGTAGTGGAAATTATACAGCTCCTGCTAATCTGAGGCAGCCACTCTGAGACTCATCTTTTATTTAGCTGCCTTAATCAAGATTTGATAACGTCCTGTTGGCTGTTCTTGTCAACCCCGGAAACACACTGCCTCTTCCCCTCCTCGTCCATCATCGTCCTTGATTTTTCCCTTTTGTGTAGTGCAGCTGCATATTTGCATTTTGTTTACTGTCGGGGAATTACACTCGTTGCTGTGGTATTGTTGCTTCTGTTGTCCTTCCCCCGCTCCTAGGCAGCCGGCTGGCTGTAATACGCTTAAGCCAAGGAAGCCGTCTTGGAGACTGACAGCAGTTGGCATTACACATATTTGAGGCTCTGGGCAAACATGGCTTACGAATTATACATCGGTGGCCACAGGAGCCGAGGAGGATTTGGGAGAATGGAATAGAAGACAACAACTTTGCCGGCATTAAATCGCAGAATTAAACATGGGCGCTGCTCAAGTGCAGTGGCGCTAATCCCTAAGTTTTCCTTAAGGACCCATCAGTACTCTTGGCAAGCGTCGCGTCGTTTAAATTTCGAAAGTTCCTCCGAAAACTTTTGCCATCACAAACTAATTAGGCATTGAACTTGAGGGGGAGACTCACCTGCCACGCGTGTAGTAGGTCTTGGGCAGGAAACTCTTCAGATTCTTGTACGAGATGACCGAGGCGAAGATCGTCGAGTTGGCCATGATGTGCAGCAGGCGAGCAGAGAGTCCGATGTCCATGTACAGCTGATCCGAGAACAAATCCTCACTAGAGAAAAAGGGAGAGAGAGAGAATCGCATGAGCCGCCATTGCCGTAAATCAAAGAAAATGGTTGCCGCCTGCACTTAGGGCACTTAATTAGCTAAATTAGACACTTGGAAGCCAGGGGCTCAGAGCTGGGAGCCGGCAAAATGGAATACCTGTCCGGAAAAGGACAAGGTCTTCTCCGTCTTGGCTGCAAGTTTGCTGTGATTTTTTTTGTTGCGGAAAAAGAAGGGCGAAAGGAGCATTCGCAGCGTTCAACTTTTATGAGCCATTCTTCATGCTCCGACCTCGCCTGTTTTATGCATTTTTTATTTATGTTTGCTCATAAAATAAATTTTCCATTAAAAGCGCCGCCGGCAGAGGGGAAATCGTTTCCCTTCGTCGCATATATTAATCAAGGGGCCGTAAAATGAAGTTTACTGTTTACGCCTGAGCGCTGGAAATTTGCATTTTGCCCCATTCGTAATTAGAAATTATAGGCGGCAAATCAGTCGTGTGTCTGATTTCATTTACGTGTCATTTATCCTGACTTTTCCACTTGCAACCACAAGAACTTACCCATAGATGCGTAAATTAAACGGCAGCGTTTTCACCGACGTCATGTAAATGCGCAGCGAGTTCAGCCGGTCCAATGACAGTGTGTCCTCATCGACTGTCAGGATGCTGGTGGCGGCTCCTCCTGCTCCTGCTCCTGCCCCCCTGGAATCTGGACCGCCACCGTTGCCCCCGGCTCGGGTGGCCTGCAGGCTGCCCTGAGCTCCCGCGGAAATCTCATTGCCCGTCGCGGCACCACCTGACCCGCTGTCAGAGCCTCGGGCTCCTGGCCCAGAGCTGCCCTGTGCGGTCAGCTGGTCAGTGGAGCTGTCACCTGCCGATGGCTGACTGCTGCTGCTGCTGCTGCTGCTGCCGCTGCTGCCGCTGGTCGATGTGGCCAATTGGGAGGCCGCGATGGTCTCGCGATTCAGCGCCGCCGATTGCGTGAGCAGCTGCAGCTTTTTAATTTGCTGAAAGGGAAATAAAGGGCAGAAAAATGACCGGTGAATAATGGCTTCAGGTTTTTTTTTTTTTTTTTAAACAATAAATCATCCAGAGGGCTTAAAAGGAATCTTTTGGGACAACTTTAAATGTTTCAATATTGCCATTAATAACTAAAGGGTATACTTATTGCAATTTATATTTATTTTACATACTTTGAATATCAGTTTTCCCATTGCAGTTTAGCTAAAGCTCTAAAATGTAATAACTTTCGCCTTAGCCAAGCTCAAGATATTCTTGTTGCTTATTTGCTTTGCCTGGCCAAAGAATTTATTTGTTCATATTTTAACAAGCCACAAAACTGGACGATATTTGAACTGCAGTCAGGAGGATAGGTTGTTCCGATACAGCAACCAGCATATGCCAAGCATGTTTATATTTACCCTGGACCCCGGACCCCAAAACCCTACAGAACCGAACCCCTTGTCAACACAATCGGATCGAGTTCATAGACGAACTTTGGCCGAAATCAATGCCACACAATGGGGGCTGCCAGTGGGGGAGCTGAGCTGGCCAACTCGATTGCCCAACGCCGTCGCCGCCGCTGCCGCTGCCGCTGGCGATGTGGCATATTTTCAGGCTGCCAGAAAAGCAACAGAAAGCGCAGTCAATGAACCCAGCCATAAAAATCATAAATTGCTACGTTCTCGAGTGCAGTTACAAAGCCATAAACCGAGGCCAATAAGCAGGACCCAACTACAGTACATCAGAGTTGGCAGGCAACGCATCAAGCACTGAGAGAAATGATGCTATATATGGGTAAATGGTAAATAATAAGGTTTTGGGCGTGATAGGTTTTTAATATATTACAAAAAATATATTTTCTTTACTCCGAAACTTGTTTTTAAAGCCATAAATATCTTGGAATAATGTAAATACTAAGATTAGGCGCAGGGGTTAAATAAAATATTGTTTTAAATATTTATTGAAATAGGAAATTTGTAATTTTTTCTTTACATTAAATTACGAATTGGCTTTTAAGAAACGGTTAAGTAAATCATTAAAATGCCTTAGAATTTAAAATAAAACTTTGGTTTGTGAGTTTCCTAAACATTTCTATAATCATTTGAATACTTATTTTCAAAACACAAATACTCGGTAATTTTTCTCTCAGTTTAGCTTTCGAGTAAATGTTATTTCGAGTGCACGGGCCATTGGACGTTCGATTTTTGCAATTTGTAATGCGAAAACCATTACAGCGGCTTTTCTTGCTCCCTTTGTTTGTGTATAGAGATTTCGAATTTCGCAATTTATAATGCAAAGCCGACTATGGCAGTATGGATTTTTTGGTAAACATGAAAGGCTAGAAGGAGTCCACTGCTGAAGGCTGGAGCTGGCCCTTCAGCACTCGAGGATTCGAGTATTCAAGTATTCGAGTATTCGAGCACTCGAAGGGCAGTGTGTTTCCTGCACAAATCAAAAATAACATAGGATTTTTACATAAGATACAAGCATACGGCTTACTCTTGCATAAATGGTCGGGGCAACTAATCGAAAACGAAAACAATTCCAATTGGAAAAGTTTTGTGTAATGGAACTTTTTGGCAACGAAAATCTGAAACTTCGGCATCATCAGAGCGGCATTAACGACGGCCATGCCCACGTTGCCAGGCGCAGGCACAGGGACAGGGACAGGGCCGCCCATTCAAATGTGTGGCATTCGCATGATTTCTTTAAAAGGCGCTGAAAAGAAAGTCCTGGCTTTCGAGGGGGGAAGAGAGGAAGGTCTGGAAAAAAGTTTTCCATGTGCAAATTTCACTTGACTTTCGACCTAGCCACGTTTAGCAGTTTACCGGCAAATCACTTGGCCATGTGTGTGCGCGCAGTGCGAAAGTTCTTGCCAAAATCCGGGATGCAAAGTTGGGCCGTGACTTAGGGTCACGTTTCCGGCGCATACTCTTCGGCTAAGTGATTCGTCGTGATTTGATTTGAGCCCTTTCGATGAGGGAGGCCTCTTGCTCTCCCTTTCTCCATCCGAAACTGACCAAGTTCCAGAAAGTGGGTCAGGCAACTTTGTTTGCCATTCGATTCGGCCATTGGCAATACCAAATATATATATTTATATATATATATAATATACATGGGAACTTATGCAAATCTAAGCTCACACTCGTGCGCGGCAGTGTTTTAATCAACTTTTTCAAACACTCAAAAATGAGCAGTTTTCCGTTGGCAAAAACTTTTTCAATTGCCATTTCCACAGACCTCCATAGTTCGGGACAGGGACTTGCACAAAAACCGCAAAATGAAAGCAGATCACAGTGACAGGCACTGAGCGCGAATGGAAATGGGTTTTAAGCAAATGAAATGCCATCATAAAAATATCCATTCCGGATTATTATTATCTCTATAGGCATATTGACGAGGCTTAGCAGATTTACACAATAAAAAAATAAAAGAGAAATACTCGGTCGCATATGACACTGGATTTAAGTGGCTTTAAAGCCTCCGAACTTCTCAACTGGGGAGAGCGTAAACGTTTACGGGCACGCCTGATTACTTTCACGGACTTTCACCGATTTTCTCGGACCTCCGCGAGGCACTAATTAAACTTGATTGCGCGCGAAAAATTCGTTTCGATTCGCGATAAACTTGCAGGGGCTTCCTCGGCTCACTCCATTAAACTTTCCTCGCTCAGTCAATAAAAACGAGGCAAACTATTTGCTCAACTTCAGGAAAGTTCGCCGAATGCCGACGCTTTTTAATCGACCCAATTATGCCGGCAAGTTTTTCCGACTGCGTCAGCTAATAAAAATTTAACATAAATTGTTCTTTCGTTCGACTTTTCGGTGCTCACACGGCGCAATATATTGGAATGCCATAACTCAGCTGAACTCTCGCCAAACTAAATTAATTTGCACAGCATTAAAAACTTGGCATTCTCCCCTGAGAGCGAACAGGCAGACAGACAGGTCTCCTTTATAGTTCGGGCACACGCGTCCAGATCGTAAAAGATGAATATTAACTTAAGGCCCGGTCGACGGGGCGGGCTAATAGATTATGCCGGAGGTGTCAGTAAGCCAACAGGCCCAGGACCCTGAGAGGTAGCTTTCCAATTATCCTCACTTCTTGACAGGTCCTCGGAGAAGGGCGGAGAAGGGCCATATTCAAACAGTTGCAATCAACACTCCCATAAATTTGCATACCGAAATTCAGCCTTATCCTGGCGGGAGTCCTTTCCCTCTTACTTCAACGCCGCACTTGTCGTACACGAAATTTGCCCACAGAATAATACATGAGACGCGGAGTGTCTCCGCCTACGTCTCCACCTTCGCCTTCGCCTCTCAAAATCCCTCGGTTGAGCCGGAAACAATGGCATCCGAGACAGAAACGGCAATCTCGGAACGCGGAGGACTTCGTGTTAAAAAAAAAAAAAAAACAAACATAAGACAACGCACTTTTCACCGCCGTTTCGAGGAACGAGATTGGCCAAAAGCGGCCACCTTTCTGCAGGTGATAAGGAAGTGGTTATCCTTATTGTCCTGCGACAAGTGGCGGGGCGACGGTGCGAGGGTAAATTGTTTGATTGCCCCTCATTAGCGGCATCTTTTCAGTGCCGAACGTCCTTCTCTATTAGCCGCTCTGCTAAATGGAGCGTAAATAGGCTCCTGGGGAAGGAAAACTACAAAAAGAGAAGGTGAATTTGGACACAACGTTTGATTCTGGATCTCCGCTCCAAGAGGCTTAACCAATTATCGTTGCTGTAAAATCTGCACGTGGAGCACGAACCGGGCCGGTACTGCGGGGTAATCACATAACTCACCCGGAACCTGGGGCCGGGCACAATCAGCAGGCAGGCTGACAGAAACCACAGACAAGCCCGAAAAACGCTCATATCGAAGGAGGTATTCATTACCAGCCGGCAGGCACATCAATTCTCCGGCTGTTTTGGAAAACCGAGCACGGACAGGGACATGGAGACAAATGCACGTATGTAAATTGCCGGAGCTAAATAAAAGCCGGCAAACTGGCAGTAACTGGAAAATGCCCACCTTTGCCCTAGTTCGATGGGATAAAGAGTGTGTGTGTGAGCTCGTTCGGGCGTAATAAATCCAGGACCTGGGCGGAAACCCGCCTGGCAAATATTGAATATGGCTGCAGGATGTAAATTATGGCGCCCGAACGCTCCACTGACTGCCTCCCGGTGGTGTGGTATGTAGTATGTATGTTTGTATGTATAGTAGCAGCAGTACACTCGCCGTAATTTATGCGCAATTGCAGCCGGAGTCGAAGTCCTGGCACTTACCTGTTGACTGTTCAAGGATTGGGCATTCTGCATGACTTTATCCAGGATGCGCAGTATAATCTCCGCGGCCATCTCACGCTCCAGTTGTGTGCCTTTCAATTGTAGGTAGGTGTCGAGCTGTGAAGTGGCCAAGGAAACAGAGTTGAGACAACATAATACGGCTGGTATCCTGCCTCCTGTTCAAGAAACCTAAAAGACCCAGGGCTGCTCCTTAGCTCCCCTCGACTTCGCACGGCAATTCGTTAGCCGGGAAATTTGTGTGCGCATTAAAATGAAAAATTGTTGCTAGGCGACGACCCCAAAGGCGAAGGAACTCGGAACTCGTAACTCGGATCTCGAATCTCCTCTTTGACTGCAGTTGGGCAACCGAAAATTGTGTGAAAAATGGCAAGCCGCCCGGCTCGCCAGCTTTTGCATTCATTTGCGTGTAAAAATAGTTTGCCGGGGCCGGAAGACACTTGTTCCATTCCCCTCAAGTGCCCCGGCATCCAGCAGGTGAAGCTTAAGTGTGTTAAGGGTTTTGCGGAAAACGGAAGGACGCCAGGACAAACGCCTCAAAAAAGGAGCTGGAAATCTGTCTGCCAACGCCGGCGTGGTGGTAACCAGATATTATGCCGCAAAGGGAATCGCAATTCCGATTTTGATTAGGCCAATTTAACCAAATCTGTCACATTACAGGAATGGTATGGCCACCATCCCCACGGTGGCTTTTACATTTATGCCTCTGTCCGGCCCAGAGGCAGCAGGAGGCATTAAGGAGCCAAAGCGATAAATATATTTGAGGGAAATGTATGGCCAGCCAAGTCGATTTGGTCTTGGCCCTCAGGTATAATCTCTAAGTTACGGAATATTGGAATGCGGCTAATACCCGTAACCTTTCTCTGGTTCCGCATTCCCTTTGGAAATTGCTGCTTCTAGGAGGAGATTAAGGGATATTATTCAAGGACGATTACATGGCCAATATGATTAGGGAAATAGGATTTAATTTCATCGATCGAAATTCTGGAAACTGAATCTGGGGGGTCTTTGTTGTCTTCCAAGAAATATTTTCCCTTGAATACCCTAATAAGCCTTCGGTTTCCGAAGTCGTGTCCCTCTCATGATTACTCACCTCATGCAGCATGTCAATGAGGAAGCTGGCCTCGCCGGGCAGGAAGCTGTGCCGTCTCTGCAGGGTAAAGTCAAAGCAGGCCTTCAAGATATTCGAGGAGTTCGTCTGCTGGAAGCCGGCGCTGAGGGCCAGAAAGCGATTGTAGATGAGCAGCAACTCGTCGCGGACGCAGCCGGAGAAGTCGGGCAGTAGCCAACTGGAGTTGCCCGTGTCCCGCTGCTCGCAAATGCGACGCAGGTGACCCTCGAAGCCACGCGGACAGTCCGTGATGATGGGTGCTCCAGGAGCACTGGTGGGCCAGTGGACGCCGTACGTTGACTCCGCCGGACACACGTGGACCGCATTGCGTTCTATGACATTGATGTAAACGCTCCGCGACACGGGTCGCACGCTGTTGGACACCAGACAGGCGTACTCCGCCGACTTCTGGATGTTGTTGATCTTGAGGATGCTGCCATCGGGATACAGGTCCTCCCACATGGCAGTGGCGGCGTCCGACTGGAAGAGCACCCCGTTGCGGGTCCAACTATAGCCTAACTGGGCATACCGCTTGATGTCGTCGTTTCCTGGGGAGAGACACCGCACCCGCAGGGAGTCACCACGCTGCAGGGTCACGCTCGCCGGATCCACGCGCAGACGGGGCGGCGACTTGATGTGGATATGGAGGGAGCGGCACTGCTCCACGCCCCAATCGGTGACCTGATGGGGAGGATAGGGGAGAAAGAAGCGGAAACGGAGACCCATTAAACAAAGTCGGGTAACAGCGACGGGAACAAAAACCGGGAACGTCCGTCAGCGGCAGACCACAGTGGCATGGGCTTTGATTACTCATATCCACAGAGTCAAACGCCCAGAACAGTTGCGGTGAGAGAAAGACCAGAAAGACCTCTGGACTATCAAGAGAAATTATGCAGGAAATTAAAATAGGAACTTATATAGTATGGAATAACTTATAAAACATATACATAATCAAATGTAAATGAAACTGCTTCCTAATTATCTCCCAATAACATTTTAAAGACTCTTTGCAATATAAAATAATTAGTGTAATGCTATTATCTCGCCCCCGTCTGTTTTTGAACTGATTTCCCAGATATGTTCGATGGCCAGGGGCTGACCAGCCAAACATCAACAGTCTTGTCTGAGAGCAGAGCACACATACTGGTGGTTGAACACTGGCATTGTCCTCTTCAAGCCCGGCAGAAGAAGAGCAACAGTAGTTGCCACATCCCAGTTTGAACTCGAAGGCTGGCTGTCAGTCAGCCGTCGCCCAAGGATTTGTTTAATAGACTTATTTGCCAGTCAGCCAGACTTCATTGTGGGCTGATTGACTATGACGAGTCCTGATTTGCATGTGCTTGCTGTTTGCCTTAAAGCACATATTACATAATAGTCATACATCAAAGGCAAATCTCATTTGGGCTTGTCGCATATTAGTTTATGAAATGTAATTTAAAGGCTTAACTGTCCGGACTGACGGCATTTCAAAATGTATTTGCCGTAACGAAATAAGGGTTTCGCTTGGGATTAGTATTTGCCCACTCACTCGATTTGTAAGTCATACGATGTCCGGTCAAGCCTTTGCTGGCTTCGAAGGGCCCTTCACGTCACACACGAGCACGAGTGTTTCCGAGTCCTTGCTCTTGGCCAAGAGGGGAGGATGGCTGGATGGATGGCAGCTACTTAAAGTCTGGGCCGAGCCGTGTGGGTTCGAGCCAACCTTTTGCATTTATTTATTTCCACGCGGATTGCAAGCAAACGAATTGTAAACTTCTCGTCCCGACGAAGCCGTTGTTGCACATTCCTCCGGAGGGAAATCGGAGAGTTACTGAGTGCACTTGAAACATTTTCAGGTAGCAAATAATTCATCACTCGACAGACACATTATAGAGGAAAGAGTGGGTTTTATCATACACTTCCTGGGAATACTCGGTTGGTATTTAAGCTATCATTATTTTCATTACTTGACTAATATATTTTATATATCTTGTCTGGCATTTCCTTCTTTTCAAGTGCATTTCGTGCCGGGTCACAGCGAAAACCATAGACGTTGTTACGCCGACAGCGATGACGATGACGATGATGACGATGGGCAGGAGGACACAATGCGACGGCTGCTCCTTCTACATTCCACACAGATGCTAGACAAACTTCCGTTTCAAATTTTATAAAAAAAAAAAAATGGTACAAATGAAAAAACTAACGAGGAGGGCGTTGGTTCCTGAAGAGATATCCCAACTCGGCGACGTTATTGTCGCCGGCTGGAAGGTATCCATCCCACCAGCTTGCCTTGTGTCTGCATCCGCGTCTGATATCTGGGCCCTCCGGCACTTGGCACTTGGCTCAGCCGATCCGGAAATATTTAATAGACAGCGAAACACTCGCAATGTAAGCCGGAGGTTAGCCGCTCTTTTTTTATGACATCTGCGGCTTTAAATTTCTTGCGGGAAATGCCGGTAAGCTTTCAAAGTCATTTACGACTGTGCATCGTCAACAAATCTTTGCCGGCCACAAAATCCAAATGCCAATTAACTCATTAAGCTGCGACGTTGTCGGACTGCAAAACTTTCCTACCGAGAGTAGAATTTTTATGGCCAAATGGCATTTTATTGGTCGCCCCGGATAAGTCGCGTCTCATTAACAGGCCAAGTCGTTAAACAGGACGTTGTGTCTTGAAATTGCTAAGCATTTGGCCAGGATGCTGTTCGGTGCTCTGTTTTGTCCCTCTTCTCGATCAATGGACAGCACTCCAATGGAATTAATAGTTCATAAAAATTGTTATTTCTCGGGCAACCACCAAGCATTAAGTAAGCTAATGGATATTGACAATATTGAGGTTTGGAAATTAAACCGCGAATAACACAAATTGGGTTGCTCGGTGAGCTAATGATTATGTTTTTCGGAGAAGTGCATTCTTATGCTTTTAATAATAAGGCTCATACTTTTCATGCAACAATCACCGCTGATGCTAAGACTCTCCTGAGGCCACACTCTCATCTGCCGTCTTAATCAGTTGGTTGTGCTCCTCTCGTGGCCTTCATCCGGCTGTGTTTTAATCGAGATAACACTTAAGCTCCGGCCGTGCCTGGCAGAGAGTGGAAAGGCTTAAGAAGTGGGGCTAATGCAGGCGGCTTAAAGACAGCCAAGGCTCTGGGCCATTGTGCACGTAATGGACCCAAGACGCCTCCGTTCCCCGAGGCAAATGAATTAATTGCAACGGGGCGTATACTTAATATCAATACATAAATAATAAATGCGCAAGGCACACGCCCCCATTAGAAATGTACACGGGCATTGTTCGAGTGTGTTCAACTTATGGACGTGGACATGCAGTCCCCAACGCATAATGGGCCGTGGAGGCATTGGCAGGCGCTTTATTGACTTGGACCTTGAGGCAAAGTTATTGAAAAGGATTCGAGGGAACTTGCTGCCCAGTTTTCAGCAAACAGCTGCGAGACGTGGGCACAATCGACCTTCGGGGACCCAAAAGGCGGCGAGAAGTGGGAGCTGGAAGCTGAGAGCTGTGAGCTTAGCCTTCCCGATTATCGTCGTTCGGTTGTTGCAGCTGCTAAGCGTTTGCGGCCCCCTCCTCTGGCTGCCAGTGGCTGCTCCTCCTTCCGGGCTTCCTGCCTTTGATCTGGCAGAGCGTCATTACGGGGGAGCAGGAACAGCGACAATAATAAGTGAGCTGCCGGCACGCGGCGCTCCAAAGGCACAAAGGCGGCAAAGGCAGCTAAAAAAAGCTGGACTGAAGGCCCGGCTTGCCGGCATAAAAAACTTAACAAAATCCCCTCGGAGAGCCTTGGACCAAGCACTAAATACAATGGGCCACCACACCACGCCATCGTCCTCGGTTGGTGCAACAGATGCGGACACAGTTGGATTAAAGCCGGATTCGGGGCTGGCTTTAATCTAGGTAGCAACTCTCAGGGAACCATTATGCTAATGCCAAAGTTCAATTGAGTTTGCAACAATTCCTGATTTGATTTATACGCAGCGCAAACGTAAACATTTTATTACGATCTCCTCCCGTGCTGGGGCAATCGAATTACCTTTTGATTTACAACTAACATCCCATCCCCGGACAGCACCAAGTACCTTGGTCATGTGTCCACGTGCTTGGCGGGGGCCAACTTTTCCTTTTGCCGGGCGAAACTTTTCCTTTTCACGTGCACGGATTGGCCAGGTCTCCTTTATGTTGGCCAATATTTTTTACAAGCCATTTGCGTAATATGTTATTACCTAAGCCATAAAGAAGGGACCCGGCCCACTGGGAGGGCCCGGATGGAATGGCGGGGAATGTGGCCAGTTTGGGGCCTAATGGTCTGGAACAATTTAAAACTCTTATTTAGTGCGGGCCTCTAAATCGGCGAGGACTTGGCCGGGCTTAGCATCATCTTTCGGCACCCGTAAATTCATCCCCGGAAGCCGCAGTCAAAAGAATGTTTAATACCATAGATTAAAATTTAATTGGCCCCTGAGAAAGACCATTCAAGTGCGATGGCAGCCCACATTCCACTCTGCCTGCTGTCCCATCACTCCTTTCTATCTGGCCGGTCTACCATATTTTAATTAGTCTAATTAAAAGCAACGTTATAGCGAAAATGAAGAACAGAGCCGAGAACAGAACGCAGCAAAGCCAAATGTAATTATGTGGCCATCGGGGGGGAGAGAGGTTTCCAAGTCTAAATCACCCGGAATTCTCTGCTAGGCGCTGCTATGATATGGCAATTAGACTGATTAGTCAGCTGAAAATATTACGGGCGTCTGGGCAGCCCTCGGAGAGTGCCTAGGGAACCGGGGATTCATTAGAAAAACCAAAGGCCCGACCAGAATTACCAGATCATCAGCTCCGTTTAGCGAGCTGCCAAGTGCTGGTCTGTATTTAAATAATACAAATATAATTATAAAAAAATAAAATGATGAAAAATTAAAGTTAAGATATCTCATCAAGATAAAAGCTTTTAAGTAAACTCACCTTGCAGCTGTAGACGCCTTCATCGATCCGACTTGCCTTGGTCACGCCCAGTATGGCTGTGTAGACATCCTTGGTTTCGGGCGGCAGGACCGTGGTCCAGATTTCCCTGGAAAACGTAAATGAAAGCCTCGGTTAGTCATGCTAATTAGCACTCCACTTTCGGTTTCCGCGAGTACTTGAAACAGGTTCTCTCCCAGTGGCAGCCATGCATTAATTCTCACGCCCCGGGCTGCCATATGCCTTTCAGCACCAACTCGAACCCAAACCCGGGCCAAGTGAACTGGATCACATGCAGCAAAAGCCCGCTAATTGACACACTAATAGCAGCTCACTTATCATCCAGCAACCAGCATTCCGCAATCCGCATCCGGCTCCACACTCCTGCTCCATTCCTGCCAATTTCTGGGCAAAAGAAATCATAGCTAATGTGGAAACAATCGCGGATGCTGCGGTTCGAAGTCAATTAGCGGGAGCATGTTTCATTTTCAAATGTTGTTCGAAAGCGAGCGCATTGTTACTAAAATTGTTAATAGTTTTTGGTTTTGTGGATAAATGGGTCGGTGTCTGGCTGCGGGATTTATGTGCACATGTGGAGGAGAAAGCCAAGGGACTCCAGGGATATGTCGGCGTGTCTGGAATCAATCGCATTGTGTGGCAGGGAACTGTCTCAATCTGCTGATGACTGAAAATATTAACTCGCTGGCAATTACTCAGCAGTCTGTGGCAAACGATGTGGAATTGCATAATGGCGAATATAAATTCCCATCGTCAGCAGCTGGCTTACCCGCCGGGTAAAAGTGCTGAAAACTGTCTAAAATGCATTCCCAAGGTAAGCCTATTAGGGCATCTCCCCGGCGTGCCTGCAAATCCACCGGGAAACTTACAACTGCAACCTGCTCGCTGCTGAGTAAAGCAAAGCAAATGGAAGGCCGAAAACCTGAAACCCAAAACCGAAAACCGAAAACCTTCCAGCTGGCAACAACTTAAGTGCTGTTTGAGGTTTTCGTGGCCAACAAACATCTGCAGTTTCCTGCTCCTCCTGTTGCTGCTCCTTATCCTTCTCCTTCTCCTCATCCTGTTCCTGCACAGGTGAGTGCATTTCACTAATAACTTTTACGCATGGATAACGCTGACGTCACGGCAGCAAAAGAGCCTCAAAAAAGTGCCCAAAAACCGCACCGCATAGCGAAAGTGCGGTGGGAGGTGCCTGCCTCAACCGCAGACTCTCTCCAGTTTCCAGTCTTCAGGCTCGAGTTCCAATTTCCCAACCTAAGCGCCTAAAAATGCGTTGGAAACGGATTTGAGTTTGGGTTGGGGTTTGGGCTTGGACTTGGGTTGCAGAGCACTTAACCTACAATTTACTAATGGCCCATGGCGGAAGCCATGCTCCCTGAGGCCCTGACTTGCCGCCAAATACGCACCTTCAAAATCAATTAAATGGCAACGGAAGTAATAACATTCCCAGCAGGAAGTGCGTAACGCTTAAATGCAGCGGCAGCAGCAGCAACAGCAGCATCAGCAGGACCAACACCGAAGACCCACTAACTACGTCGTCGCCGTAGCTGGATTGGCAAACAGGAACCGCAAAAACAGCAAAGCGTCCGCAGCACTCGTTTACAGCAAATGAGCGGAGGCAGGATTGACATAGCCGATGGCACAGGATGGCCAGGATGCGCAGGATGGCCAGGATACACAGGAAGCCGCCTAAGCCGCAGCAACTCCACTAATGCCACTGCAACGTCACAAGTGTGCAGTTGCAACTGCGACCCAAACACGGTCAAAGATTAGGCGCCGCACATACTGTCAGAGAGCAGCAGATGAGCGGAGGAGCCAAGGAGCACCATCATCATCACAGCATCTCAGTGATGCGTTCGTGATGGCCAGCATTATTGGTAAGCATCTAATATCAGTTCGAAACAGATGAACATTATTCGTTTTGGATCGTTGGCGGCTGCAGCCCATTCGATTCGCTTCATGGTGTTTGCTCAATCCTGTGTGACCTCTCGGGGAGTATATGCCCTCTGCCTGGCAGCCTGCAACTCAACGTATTTCCCACAGATACCAATCTGAGCCAGTCCTCTAATTCAGCTCTGAGCCACATAATCTTGAAGCTTTAAAGCTGTGTAAAGATTGTATTTACTTTTATGACAGGCAGATGGTTTTTGTCTTGGCAAGGACAAGTCCTATGAAACTGTATGTTGGAGTCAAATAATGGTCTTAAAAATATTAAAAGCTAATATATGCATAAATAAAACATAAAACAAAATGTCATCGTAGGTTGAGTTATGAGAATTTTTATTTTTATAGTAATTTTCCACCTGGAAGCTTGTTTAAAAAATTACAAGCCGAATATGTTACTTCATAAAATAACAAGCTAAACTATGTCAACCATAAAAAAAGGTCATCTACAGTTGGAACATCTTAAGAAACCTTTAAAAATCGCCAAGTTTAAGCTAGAAAAAATTAACTTGTTTTTCTGTATATTTAAAACTTCTAAGTCAGTCCTTAAAAATCTCATTTAAACTCCTTTTTTCGCTCTCAAAATCCAATTACATTGGTTCAGTGAGGGTATTCAGTGCTTCGGTCCCCGAGGCCAGCCTGCCTTTCTTGTTAATGATGCATTTTCCCCCAATGCGATTTCCCTCACGTAACCATCTCCTGCTGCTGCTCCTAGGGGCCGTTTCCGTTGCGTTCCGTTGCTGGCTGCGGTTGCAAAATGCATTTGCAGTCCCTCAAACCTCCAATCCCTTGCCCAGGGCCTGCCTGACTCCCACTTCCACTCCCACTCCCACTCCCAATCCCTTTTGGCCGCCAATGCACGCGCTACAAATGGCCCGCAAAATGCCTTTGCGTAGGCGTGCGTGTCTGCGTGCACGTCCTGTAAATACAACTGCAACTCAGCAGCTCGCAGGATGCGAGTTCCTGAGAGCCTGCGCTTCATTTGAGCTGCTGTGCTTTGGTTGCTGGTCAAACAACTCATAACAACTCATTGGCAGTAAAGTTGAATGGAGCAATTACGTCGGGACTGGTGGCCATGGCTTTAGATGTCAGCATGCTCCATTGCACATGATTCGACATCGAAAATCGACTTAAAAGTGATGTCTGCTTGGCCATTTTTTGGGGGAGGAAATTTACAATGTGGCTAAGCTTTAAGGGGCTAAAAATGTAGAAGGAAAAATATTACGTATACGTATTACGTATGCGTAATTTGTGTAAATTATGAATTGTATAATAAATTAAATTTCCTGTTTAACGAAATAATTAACTTTAATAATTAATTAGTTCTTAATGAAGGAATCATAATAATTTATTATTTATAAATATAATAAAAACTTTAGAAAACTTTTAAAAATCAATTTGGACAACAATTAATGAATTTTTCCTTTTTTATTACGACTTTCCCGCATTTGGTTTAATTTTTTACAGCTTTTGGCCCAGGTCGCTGGCATCTCAGCTGGCAAAGTCGGTGTAATCAATGGGTGCGACTGGGCGGGAAAAGCGCCGCGCCGCTGGAGGCCCCCAACTTTTCCGCAACGAAAGCGTCTGATGTCACATCAATTTGCGTAATTAGGTGTCGCGGCCTTCGCACACTTTGCCGTCTATGACGATGGTGATGGTGACCCCGGGGACGTTTCGCTTTTGCCATTTTATGCTATTGAAAAGTTTAGCAGAAAGGCATTCAATCGCCGCCACAATGGATCAAACGCCATAAAAAATTAGTTGTGGGCCGCCCAACGATTTCTGCTGTTCTGTGGCCGGCGGGACATAAAACAACAATCGGTATGGGTTGGAATGGAAATGGAAATGGAAATGGCCCGCAGTGCCATGCGATCTGATGTTTTTCTGGGGCTTTCGGCAGCGGAAGAGCTGCATATATGGGCTTTTTATACGAACATATATGGAGGAGGAGGAGTAGAAGGAGCCTGGATAAAATACGATTCCATCAGAGTGTTTTATGAGTTCATAAAATTGGTGTGTAGGTGTTTATTATCGTTGTATTATTTTGGTTTGTCCTCCCCCTCCCCACACACTCCACAAATACTTATATAGCAGGGGAAATTGAAATTGTGAAGTTACTTTTCTGCTGAATATTTTATCGCCGTCCTCGTGCCATACTCGTAAATATGAATATCCCACGGCCAATATCTTAAAGCTGCAGGCCGCATTTCAGCAACCGTAACTTGATTAGAAATAAGGGAGTCCATCCGTCCATCCGTCCCTCAGTCCATCCGGCCATCCATCCATCCGGCCGTCGTCGGTTCGCCTCCTCGAATGGGAGGCCATATAAAAACTTTATTAAACGCAACTACGCATAAAAACAAAACGATGACAAAGTACGCGACCTCGTTGTCCCATCGTCCGTTGGCAATTTTTTTTTTATTTTTTTTTTTGAAGCGGCTCTCCGAAGCTGCCGGGCTGCGGCCTGCAACAATTCACTTCAAGATGTAGCAAATTTCATTACAATCGTAACAAGAAAACGTGTCTCAACAGCTAAATTGCAAGGGACGGAAAGCAAATCAAAAACGGAGCGACGCGCCCACAATTTCGGGGAAAAGCCGTAGGCCTGATTGGGCTTGAATTGCTCCAGAGTTTCGAGGATTCAGTCACTCTTTGGGAATAAATCAATACTAAGAAAGAATTCTGCCCTCTAGTTGACTGATTTAATCCTGAATAATTATAATAACAAAGGTTTTCCACATAGTTTGACCTATGGCATATGTAAAGATACCTTTTCCTTCTCGGAAAAGTTGGGGGTTGCCCGTATTATTATTTCTCCCTTCGGCTTATTGCTGTCATACCATTTTTTTTTGTGTTTGCCTTTCCTTTTGGGGTCGATAAACAAACTATATACATATGTCTGTATCTTTGTCTGTATCTATCTGTATCCTTTATTTTTTTGCTGACTTGCTGCTGCTGCCTTTTTTGTCTTTTTATGGGCATCTCACAGAGGAGGAGGTGGAGATGGTGATGGTGATGAAGAAAACGCAAAAGGTGTTAGTGAATTTTATTCAAATTTGACGCTAATCAAAAGCTGCGTGACAGGAAAGTTAAAAGCAGCGAGAAATCCAATTCGCTTGGGATTTGCATTCGTGCTTGGCTTCCCCCAGAGGCAAGATTTATCCCAGACTGGGGATTGCTTAGCCGATTAGCCTGACTATTTTATGAGATTGTGTTTTAAAGAGGAGCGAGGAGCTCAATGGAATACAGCTTCATTAAGTATAAAGAAACTTCAAGGCCATCAGAGTCAGGTAATTTATAGTCCTCCCAAATCGAATTTAAATATATATTAAGCCCGATATTAATAGATAATAAAAAAGCCATTGGCCAATGTGGTGTTTTTCTGATAAAGTCCTTTATTGGCATAAATCAAAATCACAAGCGAATGGGAACTCTGTAAGTCTGAAGCTATCTTAGGTTTATCCTAGAACAATATCGACCGCGCCATATTTGCTCACGTTTCGAACGATTTTCTACGTGCTGCCTAGGTTGGGAACATAAGAACAATCCAAGTAACTATTTTCGGGGAAGTACTCCAACGTGCAAGTGTCTGGTTTGTGCTCCTCCTCCTCCTTGGGATACTCCTTTTGCTCTCTCTATCTTTCGATTCCAGCCGATCGACTGGCTCTGACGGCCTAAACGCCTTTGGACTTGGGCTTCCGCAATCGCTTCCAGGAAGGGAAGAGGAGGCTCCACACCCGCGCAACCGCCAGACGTCGCCGGCTTCATTTGTCCATCGCCGTGCCAGCAGGATTAACCCCGCCACCATCGCCGTCGTCGACCGACTGCTCAATGGCCTTGGCCGCACTGGGATCCGCCACGCTGCCAAAGTAGTTGCCCGTCGGCTCGATCTCCACCACGCGCTCCACGTCGTCCAGCTTGGGTGGTGCTGGCACCGTAATCATGAGTATCCCGTCCGCGGAGAAGGTGGCCCGCGCCTGGGTGGCATCGTAGTGGCGTGGCAGCTTGTAGGATCGCGTAAACTCCCGGGTGATGCACAGCTGGCCCTTCTCTGCTCGGTCATCCGCCTGCTGGCCCTCCACGCACACGGTGTCGCTGTTCTTGGCTTTGACAGTCAGCTCCGAGATCTGGAAGTGATGCACATCGAGGACCACCTTGAAGGTGCCACGGCCCAGCGAGTCCGGCTCTGTGCCCGTCTCGATCACCACGCGCCCCACCAGGCAGGAGCCGTGGCACCAGGCACTGTCCTCCATCCGAAGGTGGAAGTCACGGGCGCATACATCTAGGTCGTGGGAGAGATAGTAGCGACGCTGCCGGCACTTGGGCTCCCCGGTGGACCAGTGGCGACGCGGCGGCCAGTGGTAGTGGCCCCCATGACCCTCGTGCTCGTGCTCCCAGTCCCAGTCCCAGTGGATGGGCATGACTATGTCTCCGGTCTCCTGCCTCCTGTCTCCGGTTCGTTGGACACGGAGCAAGCGTGTTGATTTTTGGCTTAGATGGCCAAAAAAACCGTTGCTCTCCGCCCGGTTCGAGTCTTACTAGCTAACTGCAGTGCAGGCAGGAATATGGTATGGTAATCGGCGGAACTTGGAGCAGCACAACTGTACCTGGCACCACTGACACGGCTACTGAGCTATTTTTTGCAATGCCTTTAATGCCGCTAATAAAAGCAGTCCTCTACCGATAAGTTTCCTATAAGGGAAATAGCGGGGGCGGACATAGATATTCTAGAGGATTTTAAATTAATTTAAAAGTATTCTAATAGTATGAGTCTTTATATTTTTCGGAGGCTTTTAGATCTTAACTCAATGAAACAGAAATCCCCCTTAGGCTTAGCTCCACTGTATCGCATTCCTGCAGTGGAGCACGCGTTTGGCCCAGAAACTGGGTCTCAGCCTTGTCCGACAGCCCAACTGTTTGATCAATACCCGTCCCAGTCCCAGCCAGCGTGCTCGTCCAATCAGCCGCTGAAGTTTCCTCCTTTTATTGCACAAATGGCGCCGAGCAGCCGGAATTGGAATCGGAATTGGAAACAAGACAAGGAAAACATACTCAGCTGCGAGCGGAGCCAGTTATGAGATAATGCCAAAATTTTGAAGGAACCGAGTGCGGAGCCACCACTGAGATGGCGATGGTGCCACTAATTGTGGCATTGTCACCCCATAACAGAAGGACAAGCAAAGCGAAGCCACACCAAAGGAAAGAGGCGAGGAGGAGCCCGGCAGACGACGAACTGTGGCAAATGAAACTAATGAAAATCGTGACCCTTATCCACATTGCGATGCGAGGGCACTGGGAAAACATGCATTGAAAATGTTAAATTTAAACTTCATATTCTAGCTTACATATTTATATTCGATTTGTTTTTTCGGCTTGAGTTTATAAGGGTGGCCCCAAAAATTGCTGTGTATTTGAAATCACCAAAGATGTAGCATATAAGTTAAATTGAGTTTAGGTTCCTTACATGTTCATTGCCTTCTTTTTGTATACACCTCTTACATTTTTTATAAATTTACATTACTATAATAATACCCCTATTGTATATATAAAATTTAATTTAAATTAAATTCAATAAAAATCTATTTAGTAAATTTAGATTGTAATTCATTAAAACGACATTATTACAATCCTTAATCACAGTATTTGCTTCTTGATTGTATCTTGTTTTTCCCTCAGTGAATGTAAGTGCATGTTCACAAAATCCAGCGAATACAGGGTATTCATTTTCTTCTCTAAAACATGCAGTGTAAACAATCCGACTTTCGATTATTAGAAAAGAAAAAAAAGAATCGCCCAGAAGAAATCGCTTGAGTAATCATCAAGGGGTAGGAGGACATCCTTGCCTCACATCCATTTGACACCCTGTTTACTCAGAGGGTGTGTGCTGTGTGTGTGCTACATTGCATTGTCCTAGACAACGCCAACGTTGCGTTGTCAAGACAGTTGTTGCCTCTTTGTTGCTGCCATTCCGTATTACTGTTGCCCCGGGCTGAGCCAATTTGTAAAATATATACGAAATATATTTTACTTATGTCTCGTGCTGGGGTCAGGCAATTTGGCTGCTTCTGCTGCTGGCTGCATGCTGCTGAAATTGAATTTTTGCCCTGGCTTTTAAGCAAGTTTGACAAATTCTCAGAGCCGGGCCAAAAGCGACTGCAACAGTTTCGTTGGCTGTGGGTTGGGAAATTGCATCGACAGGCAGTCAAGCCCTTCCACTCGATGGCGCTGAGACAAATATAGATTACGCAAGTGCTTAAGGTTGAGCTAATATTAGCTGGAAATACCAATTGCCCCTTTAAGAGGTCAATTGGTTTGCTCTGCTACAAAGTTGTGTACTCACTTGGCAGCCATTTTCCACATAACACGTTGGTGCCAAAGACGTCAAGAGGCTATTCTACCTCCTACTCCTCCACTTTTCACATGCTCTCGTTTATGGAATTAGCAGAAACCTGAGCAAAAGTGATCTCTTGGGCCAAAGCCACTTTGTGTCTCAGTTTCTTTTCGACTTTAAAGCCGTTTGCACGCAAAAAGTAAGCAAAAAGTTAGATTTTGATCCTAAATGAAAAGGAGCTGTGGTGTCAGTGAATGGAGTGAATTGACAATGTGTCCTAAAGTGAAAGCCATTAATATACAAAGCCGGAATTGACTCAATTTCGGCGCTGAATCGAAGACAATCGAATATGGCTTAATGGGCGGCATTTGCTTAGCCGCAGTTGGTAAACCGACTCTAATAATAGTATTAGTGCCGTTGTAACACTTAATCAGGCCCAGCGACCTTGTCGTCCCTGCTGCTACCTCCTCCTGCGACCCACATTGCAAAGGACACAGGATTAGGGGCGCAATTAATGGCCGAAGCCGGGTGGCAGCGCCCATAGATTATTTTACACATGTGCCAGCCGGGCTGGCTGCCTAGTTGGTTGGCCTGCCACAAGCGGCGAATGCGAAACCGAATGCGAATGCCAACGCCAAGGCATGTTAATCAAAGCCCAAAACCTGGGAGGGTCCTGCGAGCCTCGGGAGTAGTCCTGGTTCTGGCTTGCGGGCTCCTTTGGCCGGCGGCTTTGGGATGCGTTAGCGCCGTGATTGGAAAATAATTGCATTCATTAAGTGGGTTATGGCCTCGTCCTGGTCCCGGTCCTGGGCCCGATAAACATCTGCTAACTGGGTCAACATTCGGCGACTGGCAATCGAATAGATTAACGGTCGAACGCCTTACTTTTCGGTGCCTTAAGGTTCCTTTTGGGGAACTTGAAGAAAATTAAGGCTGAATGATTAAAGTGTCTCGCTTCACGCATGCAAAGTGTTCGAGTTCGACTTCCGTAATTGCTTTCAAATAGTCATCGGTGGCGAGTAATCAAGAGATGGGTTCTATTGGCCCTATTGCGGTAATAAATTACAGCTCCCCAAAAGTGAGCTCGGCTCTCCACTGCTCCGGTGAAATCAAGCATTAAAAATTCACTTACTTCCGGTTATTTTAGTACGCAAAAGTAAAGTCATCGGACGGATTTAATGTGTAGTCGTTTGTATAATGCAAAGTTGGTAAATGTCCAAATGAATGACTTCACTCACTTCACTTTAGTTAAAATATTTACTAATACTCTGGCCCCTTTAGTCAGGGGAAACATGTGTTTGCGGCTTTGTACGGCAGTCATTTTTTACACATCAATGCGTTCAACTGGGTAAGGGTCTGGGATGAGTTCGTCCTGCCACGTGGGGAACTACTGCCGGGTATGGAAAAGAGCAGGAAAAAGGGTGCGGGAGTACGGACAAGGAAACAAGAACAAGGGGGGATGTATGTAACCACATACAAATATGCATAAAAGTAATCACAAATGGGGCTGCTTCGGGGAACTGGCCATGAAAGGGTCCTGGCGAATTGTTTTAGTTCTGGAACGCATAGTTGGCTTCACAGGATAACGAAAAGTCAGATCCGAGAATAGATTCGGTTATCGATTTGTTGGGGTTGGAGTTGGATGAAACCCACATACATATATATTTATTTTTTTATTTGAAAGGTAGTATTCGGATGATCAAACTCTGATTCGGATGTTACATCAAATATAAATAAACCACATTGGGTTTAACTTTGGTCATTGTGATTATTAAATAATATTCAATGTGCATTTTGTAAGAATATAAATAAAATGAAAGGAATTTCTTGGAAGTTATTTTTGAGGAGGGGTTCATTGGCTTCTTAATTAAATTATTTGACCCTTGAAGGGATTTCTTTAGTCAGAAGTTTGCTTTCCGGGTCCAGAAACTGTGTTTTTGCCAACCTTTCAATGAAAATTGAATACAAACAACCAAACTTACCTTGGCTTCTCTTTAAATTTAAAGTAAAAACCCCTCAATATGCCACAAAATCAACTTTAAGACCCCTTTGAATGCTATGAAAGAAAGAAAATATTCACATCTCTTACGAGTTAAGTTTATAGGCTGTTTGAACAAACATTTTTGACAGCGGCGCTGCGTGACATGCTTTTGCAAACTAGACTTTGGCACTGAACACTAAAAGCATTCCTGCCAGCGCTTAAATTTTTGTTAATGAATTGCGAATTCTATCGGCATCTGCACCGCATTGCAAACCCGCACATTTCCCGAACAAGGACGAGAGCGGAGAACCAAGGACCTTCGTCCCCATTCTCTCATTTCCCATTCACGCAACACATTTAAAGTTGGAGCTTTGTGGTGCGGCTGCAAGGCGAATTGTCAAGGCGACATGCTCGCTGGGAAGGGCTAAGCCCTCATAACCCCAGCCAAGTCGCCAAAGTAACAGCCCCTCGTTAGTTACGGCCATATGCTTTTTATGTAATACACCCAAGAGGGGATCGAGAGAGAGAGAGAGAGGATGAGCTGGAAGCAGTGCCATTCGTATATGTTGGCCACACATGTGCTCCGCCTGCCTCACCCTGTTGGATTTATGATCAATCACTCGGCTAGGCTTACTGCGGTTAGGTTTCGGCCCTGACCAGGACCCCGACTTCGGCTCCGAACTTCGACTCCAAACTATATATGAGTTGCCACTGCGACTGGGTCCGTCCGTCGCCTGACAAATCTTTATCTCGGCCTGACTTATTTATCCTTTCTGGCCGTTTCGTTTCGCTTCCTTTTTATTTTGCCAGGCATTTTTATGTGATGTTTATTGATGTGTAAAAGTCATAAAGTCAAATTGAACACTTGTGCGCTGCCGGGCTGTCCCTCGCGAGTCTGTCTCTCTGTCTTCCCGAGTGTGACATTGGCTGGCGACGGATACGGACGCGGATATGGCGATGGCCAAGGAGTTGTGCTGGATTTTCCCTATTTCGTTTTTATACTATTTTATTTTAAATTCAAACTCTCGGGTTTATGGTGTGGCATGGCCCGGGCATTTCCCAGAGATAAGCAGCTGCTTCTCGGGGATAGTTCACTCACCTCGTAGCCCGGCTGGCATTAACCGCAGCTCCGTCTTTAAACCATTGGAACTGCATCCGAGATGATCCCTGGGCGGTGCAGGAAATGATGAATTCGCTGGCCTCGCGGACACCTGCCTGCGGTTGATTGACGCTCAGCTCCTGAAATTGAGACAATGTTCCACTAATTAGACACTGGATATCCTTTGGTTTGGGTTTCGGTGTTGGTTTTGGGGTTTCCTGCGTATATATACAGCCCCGTCAAACTCTCCGTTGAGGTTTGGCGGCATGTTCGTCATGTTAATGCAACTTAATTGCAGGCCGTCTGTCGGTCCGTGTGATGAGGCCAATTGTTCGAGCCGGCCGAGCAGGCGGCCGCAATTAATAAATAATTATTTTCGCTGCTGGGCCGAGTGTCAAGTGCCACACTGTTGACATATTTATGTGCATATTTATTAACACGGCACTCTGCTACATTGGCTATTACCGCGTTGTTTGCCTTTTTTCTTGTTTTTTGTTTTTCCAACACGCGCCTCAATAGTTAATAAATTATTGTTTAATATGTATCGGAAATGGAACGAGAGCCGGGCCCTGTAATGCGTATGCCGGCCAGTATATTTATTACGCTTTTAATAGGCGGCCATCCTGTCCCGATTGGAATTAATGAAAATGCCATTGGGCGGAAATCAATGATGGAATGCCGTCGATTGATGGATGTGCCAGTGGGAAAAACTGGCTGCGACAACGAAATTTAAAATTTATATGCTGCGAGCTGGCAAAAATTTCAATAGATATCTGCAGGAATGCTTTGCAAATGCGTCTTCCCCTTCGATTCAGAGCCAATCAAATATATATCTTGGACGCAATAAAAATTGCCATGTTTTGTGTTAAGAAGAGGAAATGGATTAGGTCTGCCCACACACTCACCAGCAAGCTCAGAGGCGGATTCTCGTCGAAGTGATGGAAGTTGGCCACCAGGGTGAAGTTCCCAATCCTGCCCCGCTCCACCATCCGGGTGATGGCATCCCTGATGCGCTGTGAGTCCCCTTTGACGCCGAAGAAGTGGAAGGTGATGTCCAGGCGATCGGTGGTGTTGGAGATCAGCTCCAGATCGCTAATCTTGGTAATGTTGAAGTTGCGCAGCACGCGTCCCAGCTGGAAGGAAAGGAGCAGGCAGAATGGTTTAGTTAGAGTAATTATATAATATACTATCTATCCTTTCCCCCAACACTGAGCAAATAAAATCCTTTAAACACGCTGCTGGGACAAACAAATTCATAGTTGGACATAAACCTATGCAACCTTTTTTGGTCCCCACCAAAGCCAAAACTCGTTGACTGAGTCCCCACTTTTTCATAATTTGAAATTAATGATAATATATTCGGGCAAATAGCACCACTGGGCATTGGACCCGCATCGCAGTACAGCCACACATCGGCGGGTATCAGGTATCTAGTGCCGAGAAAAGCGGAAAGCGGAAAAGTTCACCTAACCACCTTACACGGGAGAGCGGTTAAACAGCGGCCTTGGACTTTGGCTCTTTTGGCTGTTGTGTCCTTATCGCCCCGGCTTTAAGCTGCGGGCCAAGCCTGTCCGTTGGAATGGGCCATAAAAGGACTTTTCCATTCGCCAATGGCAGCAGCGTGTGTCATAATGCAGGACTCAACTTGCGGCCATTCTGGGCGGGCTTATCCTTGTTTAAATGATTATGCATTATGGCAAAGTCCACCTAAGTCCTTATACGGTGGTTGTCTAAAAGTTTTACCCGCCTTTTCTCTGTGGCTTGCTTAAATATTTATATTATTGAGTCATTTCTTTTTCATACCGCAAGCTCACCCAGTCATTGTCTGCTTTGAACAGGCTAAAAACTTCTTGAATGAAACTCTAAAAAAATTCCTTTCCCTACCATTTATTTGGGAGTATAAAAGCTTAACTTGTTCAAGTCGATATGAGTCATATGAGAAAGGGTTGATGGTGTGTCCTTAAATTCCCTTTACTTTCTCGGTTGCTCAATTATTTAGTGGTGCCTTTTCCTTTCGTGCGAGTCGCAGACATAACCAATTAGCGCCCTTAATTAAGATGGCATTAAACTCCCACCGAGAGAGAGACTGGGGGGGAATAGCATAACTGACCGCTGAGAATGTGGCGTGCCATGAAATCAAAGCTGACAGGGAAAGACCGCCTCTCCTGGTCACAAAGGCTGCAGCCATGGTGTGGCAAAAAAACTTATTGGAAGTAATTATGGAGACCCCCCGGAGACCCGAACCTTGGCTCCAAGCACACTTCTTCAATTGGCCTTTCTCCGCACTGCACTTTGTAATTATTTTTGCCGAATGCCAAAACTAATGCAATTCTCGTGCCCTAATTAGTGGTGGTAGGTCGGCCCCGTTGCGGTACTCATACAAATTAGTGGAAGGCAGGCCCATTGTTTGGGGGCACACAAACACTTGGATCGACAATGGAGCACCCAGTGGCACCCAGGGCACCCAGGGAAAATCCTGGCGAGAAGTGGAAGGCAAAGCTCCCGGGCCTGGCACTCTTCACAAGTGGCCACGGCTTCGCATCGTCGTCATCGCGGCGAAAAACTTCTCCCAAGTTGTGTAAATATATAGTTACGGAATTAATCAGAAAAGTGCGCACAAAAACGAAGGCAGCAAGCAAGAAAATAAATATTTTCGGTTAATATAAAAGAATTTCCTTCCATTTTTTGTGCTTCCTGCTTTTTTAATAAATATTCCGCAAAATGAAAGATGGCAAGTGGTAAGAAAAAACAAAATATAAATAAAAAAAGTGCAACAGTGAACGTGCTGCAAAGTGGCTTCGGTTGTTTGGCTCGAAAGTTCCTAAGAGGCTTGTGGGGAACGGCTGACTGAGTCCGGCCAGGACAGGGCCAGATCCTGAACCAGGAGCGGAACGCAACGGAACGGGACAGGATGAAGGGGTTGCCAGGGACCAAGAACACAGGACAGAGACCCAGACGAGTGTGAGTAGGCCGTTTGTTTGGGACTGCTGTGAAAAGTTTTTAAGCAAAAGTGTTGCAAACAAAAAAAAAAAAAAAGAGAACCAACTGTTTGCGGAAAAAGTTGCCTCGTGCCTCCAGAGGATCCCGGTAAGGGTTCCCGAAAAATGTCAACTGGCTGCTCATAAGGTGTAGTCAAATATTGATTTTCCTCAGAAGCTGCTTATTGTGGACTTAGTTAACTAGCTCAGAGCTACAGACAAGGTGCACTGACTTTAAGTGGTTAAAAAGGGGAATAATAGACACATGAAACGATTATAATTTAAAGTGATAGAAACATTTTAATTAATTATAAGTTTTAAATCATTTTATTCCTTATTTTGGTCACCTAAAACCCTATTTGTGCAACAGGGAAATGCATTTCCAGCTCAAGCAAAACCGTGATTTTATGGTAGCGCAAAAATCGCAGCTCCATTAAATCTCGGATCCTTATTCGTTTACACTTTCGCTTCGCCGGCAAGCCGGGGCTCTTGAGAAGATCCTGCAGGCAGCATCGGGAATTAACCCAGGGCATCAGCATTCCAAAAGGCAGTAATACTCCGGAGTCCGGGCTTTCATGTTCTCCTCCTCATCTCTGTTTAATCGCACTCGCATCGTTTTTATCTCAGCTCTCCGTGCTAATGGCATTTTAATTTCGAGCATTCGAGCAAATATCCTTGAGCAAGCATTTTACCTTTTATTGATACAGGGAGAGAATTACCGCCGGGAATATGGCAAGCGAAAGAGTTGCCTGGCCTCCGGGCACTTTAATTAAGAAATTGTTGCATTAATCTGCAGACCATCAGCATGCCAGCGAAACAGAACTTGTGGAAAACTGCTAAACTCGCGTTAGAAAAATACAAACAAAGCTGAAACTACTTATAGCAACCTTCAGAGCCCATTTACGGCTGAAAGTTGGTCCGACTCCAACTCCAACTCCAAGAAGTTAAGGCTGAAGAGCGAAAATGAAACCGGACAGAGATGCTAATGCAGTGACTGAACATAAAAGTAGGGGATAATGGGCTGTTTGCCGAGGCACTTGAAGAAAAATATGTATGAGATGAAAATCGATTTAAACTATAGAGAAAGGTTTTCTTTGTAATTAGAAAACTTCAAAGTTCTGTTGAAATTTGAAATACTTTTCATGAACCATAAAGAAATATTTATTTCGGCAATTAGTTTCTAATTTTTGAAAGAAGGAAGAAACATATGTATGAAAAGAAAATCGGTTAATACTGCAGTGAAGGGTTTGTTTGCAATTTAAACTGCTCTTAACTTGATATACTTTTCTTGAACCATTAAGAACTTGTTATATCGGGGATGGTTTATAATTTACAACCTTTATAGAACTTTCCTTGCCTAAAATCTATTTAAATAAGAGGTAGTAAGTTTTCTTCCAGTGTCTCAGAGTGTATCTACGGCTTATGCTAAACACGGCTCTCTGTTTTGGATGCACTCACGGGAAGATGCATACGTCTTAGGCGTTGGCAAGTCTCTCCGGCCAAGAGGAGTTGCCAAGTCTCCAGTTGGCTGTAGATTAAAACGAATGCCTTCGCCTTCGTCTTCGTCTTCGCCTCTGTGTTGCCCAGGAGAAGGCCATTAAGATGGTCTGACACAAAATTTGCAAAACTAAACGGCCACTTTTTCGGGTTCATCCATTCGCAGGCAGCGGCGGGACGTTGACAGGATGCCGGGCGTGGTCTTCCTAATCGTTGTGCCGACGGCGAATTTTGAACGTGAGCTGATTTACGGTAAGTACGGGCCGGCAGGGCAGGTAAGGGCGGCAAATTGAATAAGCGCCCGTGCCTAATTAAATACAAAGTTGCAATTTTGTTTACACGACGCGGCGTGGCATTTATCTAGGCGTCGGCAACCACATAATCCGCCCCACTCACAAGCCACCAGAGCCATCCGTATCCCAATCCCATACAGATCCCCACAAACACACACACATAGTACACCTGTATGCATTGGGCTTAGGCGCGTAATTACGTTGTTTAGTGGCGTTATTAATTATTTTATGACATCGTAAAAGTGTTCTCTGGGCCTAAGAGCTTGCCATGAATGTTGCATGAACCCCGGACGGAGTAGGAGCTGGGACTGTGCACACGTGGGAGTACGAGTAGATTTTTTGTTTCGCATTTTCGGCCTGCGGCATTCGTAGAGGCGAAACTTTTGCAAAGATAATTTAACAAGCGGATGGATGCCGAGCGTACGTAGCACATTTCGCCGCCCGAAAAATGTAATATTAAAATTTAATTAGCCACGAGGACGAGGACGAGGACGACGATGAGATTGGTCTCAGGAATGCGAAGCTGGTGGGCGGAAACTGATAGGTCTTCGAAAATAAGCGATTGTGTCTGGCGGCGAAACTGAAAATCGGAAAGGGAAAATGGAAAAGGCGTAGTCTTTAAGTCGACACCGCATTAATTGCAAAAACACTGCTTTCACCACAACAACTACACTAGCCTGGGGCAGTCCCTCGCTCTTCTCTAGTAGCAATCATTTATCACAATCAGTGGCGATAAAAAGCCCATAAAACAATATAATTTATGAAATAAATGGCATCAGGCAAAATATGGCATTTGGTGAAATCCAGAATCCAGAGTCTAGAATCCGGCCAAAAGGCAGGCAAAAACTCTCTGGCCTGGCATGTAGGAGTCGTTTTCGTCGTTTTCGCCTGAGGAGCATTAATCAAATATTTATTTAAATACAAAACAGGGCGCGCTGGCAAAAGCCATCAAAGAGAATCATCATTAATTTAGTTTGTCACTATGGCAGCGCCCGGTCTGATAATGACAATGGAGCCGAGCCGAGTCGAGTCGAGTCGAGGCCGCCGCTGTTGATGAGGAGTGGTTTTGGGCGTGAACAGTAGCTCAGGGTCGTGCAAAAAATATATCAGCCATCTGTATGCGACTTTATATCTACAAATATAGCTATGTTTTTATATGTATATATGTGGGAAGCCTCTTACCTACAGAGATTAGGGTAGCTCCGTGTCGAAACGCCAATGCTTTTTACGAGCCAAAGAAATTTCGGCCTTGGCAACAGCTTAAAGAGTGCAAAATACTTAAGCAAACAAAGGCTAGAGAGACTGGGGGATGTTGCGAGAGAAAAAAAGTCGACATGCACTCGAGAGCGCTGGGCTCATAGGTGTCAGACATAAATCACGGATCCTTCAATTCCATGGCGACGCGCAGGAGAGCAGGGAGCCGTTCAAGTCGGAATTAAATAGGCAAAGAAATGGTAGTGGTGGTCAGGTGGTTTGGCGATTCTGCTGACTTTTGGGCAAGTTTCTCCACTAGCAAAACTATGCGAAACAAATTCACAAAGGAGGGTCCAGGGTCACAAGCCCCGAGTCCCGAGTCCTGCGTCCCGAGCCTTGGGTGCTGGGTGCCGCAAAGTCCTGGCCTAAGCGCATTTAAGCTTTATTTTGGCATTTGTCAATGTGGCGGGATTTATATTACATTTCGATGTCTGTCTGCCCCCGCTTGTTGGCATAATAAATTGTGATCCTTTGTGTGGTTTTTATGTAGACTTTGATTTGATTTTTCGCTTGCCACTTTATTTATTTATTTAGCGCAAGTGGGGCTTAGTTCAGTGGGCGTGTTTGCTTTGCTTTTTTGCTGTTTATTTGTATTTGTATGTATTTTTCCGTGGCAAATTGTTTAAACAGGCATCGCTTTAATACGAGCCAAAGCATAAGTTATCTATATAATTGCATAACAACTATTTGGTATTTGTTAACGATAGCCGGGACATTTAATTAGCGTAATTTGCAGCAGAAATGAGCTTAGCGGTCGAAAAGGTACACAGACAGAGCAAATATTGTCCGGAACGCATAACTGCATCCGAAAATATCCCAACAATTTGTGCTAATTGCAATATAAATAGTGAAATTGTCGAGAATTAACTAATCACAGCCAATTTGAGCTCACAATTGCAAAACCAGAGCCTACTTAGCCGGCCTGCCGAAACTGTAGCAAATTTAATTTGGCAATTTCATGTATCAGATTCTAATCAGCTCCCGCCTTTCCATCAGTATCAACAACTCCATCACCATGTCCATCTCCGTCTCCATGGACTGAGTGTGCAGAAGCCTGCTTAATGACAAATCAGCTTACGTTTATGTACACGGCCATATCACCTTTTCATTAACCCATGCCAGGCACTTCAAATAATGCCCTCGTGGAGGCGACAGCCGGAGCCGGAGTCCAGCCAGGACACCACCATGGCCACCATGCTGCGGTCGGTGCAGGTGGCCCTGGAGGTGGCAACAATAATCTGAACATCAATCTTCCGGAGAATAACAACGCAATACTACGCCTCGAAGTTGAATTACGTGACAAGAATGTGCCCAAGTATCGCCGTGGACCGGGCGTAGGAGGGCGTGGTGGTCGAGTGGGCGGTGGTGGCGGTGGAGCCGGATTCAGTCCGGGATCAGGACCGGGTGCGGTAGCAGCTGACACCTCCACGGTCGTCGGGCCGCTGGACAGACGTAATTTAGTGGTGCCGCTTGAAAAGGTAAGTTGTCCAAGTGCCTGCTCCTCCTGCCTCCTGCCTCCTGCCTTCTCCAGGTCCAGATTCAGTCCAGTCCGGTCAAGTGGGCAGAGCTTTATGCTTCCCCGAGCACTTAAAGTTGATTTTCGTGTGCGTTGCGTCCTTAGGACAAGGGTTCGATGCCGACTTTCAGTGCGACGGGATGCACTGAGAGAAGGCTTCTAGGTCAAAGGGTGTATTTTTGAAATAAAATAGTAAGAAGATTATTTCCGGCAGGATCTTAGGTAGTTTTGGGTTTAACCAGTTTAATTTTTTAAGGGAAGAATTCTTCATTTTCAATTTTGTTCATTTTTGTAACCCTCAGATTATTGAAACTAGTTGAAATTTCATTTCAATCCCACCCTCTGAGACCCTTTCATTTTATCAAATATTCTAATATAGATTAGTAAGATTTGCTGGCAGTGTACTACACCGATTGCCATAGCGATTGGTGTTGCGACAGCGATTGTTGCTCCGTTTGTTAGGATGCACTTAACGGACCAGGACGTGACTCGAGCACACTGTGTAAAAGGTTACCCAAATTGTATCTTGCGGGAGATTATACTGATGAATGAGATGGCTTAGCTAGCCGGGCTGGCCAAGATGGATGGATGCACCACTCGGCCAGCCAAATTCACTAATTCAATCCGATCCTAGCAGACCCTGGACCCTGGACCCTGGACCCGTACCCGTACCCAACCTGAACCCCAAGCCCAAATACCGATTCCCTTGCGATCCAATTAAATGCAAAGCTGTAAGCCATAAGCCTGCGAAATGCCACACTAAGCTGCCGCTCTCTGCTCTCCCCTCATCCAATCCAGGTACTAGAGGAGCTGCTTGTCAAGCTGGAAATTGAGCACGTTACTTGGACGACCAGCAAGAAAGGTTACTTCCATCACGTCGTCTTCCCGCTGCAGGCGGGCGCCGCATGCGAGACCACCCTGCACTGTCTCACGGAGCTGGGCATTGGGACTAAATTGAATTCCAGTGTCAGGTAAGTTGAGACATTGAGAGGGGACAAAGCCATTCGCCAGGCGTCAGGCGGCAGGCGGCAGCCGCCAATCGCCGAACGTGCTGCGAAAGTCAAGGAGCCCAGCAACAGCTGTCCGGGCTTAGCCAGTTTCTAACTCGGTGTCTCTGCGTTTCAATGGAAATGCAATAAAAATGCAGAAAGATGAGGCGACGAGCTGACCGAAGGGATCGATTGCCAAGGTCCTGGGGCCCGTATTTTGATTGCTTGTAGGCGGAAAACGCCAGCTCCATAGCTGGAGCAAACCAGGCAGAATATCAAGTGCAATTGCCATGCAATGTAAATGCAATTCAAAGGAAACTTGTTCATTGTTACACCTTTCGGAATTCATCGGTAATTAAATTAAGCACCAAACAATGAACTCTTCTGTACTACTTATATTAAATTAAAGATGAACAGGCAATAGGAGCCGGAAGACAATGGAGTGAGTGCCGTGAAGATAAGTAAATGTGATTATCATTTAATGGCATTAAGCTGGGGGATTAAAATGCAGTCGAAGGTGTGACCAGGAGCCCCTTGGCAGTCAAAAGGCAAAGACCTGATGTTTTGCAGGCCCTCAAGGAGCTGGGTATCCAAGGAGCTGAGTGGCCAGACAAAGTACGACTTAAGCTGATTAATATGCGCAGAAATTCAATTAAGAAAGGAGCTGCAAGAATGCACCTTGCGTTGATTGAGTGCCACTTGAGTAATCTATAATTCATGTTTACTCCGACGCCATCCAGCTCGTCTCAAGATCTCCTGTCGTGGCCTTCGCTCCGAGTCCTCCCTCGATGTTGCCAGTCAAATCCCACCACCACCACCACCCCAATGACATGGCCACGATATGCGCACGGCTTGCTCCACTGAAATGCACTGGCATATATCAATTTCACACGTACTTACAGAGAGAAAAATTAATAATAAAGTGTAGAAAAGAGTTATTTAAATGTAACTAACTATATTTGAAATATCCAAGGACTAGTATGCAGTCTGATTTAATTACAATGATACATCTTTGCTCTATCTTTATATCCTTATTTATCTCCGTGCACTCTCATCCCGTAGCGTGCTGCCGTGCAGCGTTAGTTATGATGCCATCACCGATGCGGCCAACATGCGAGATGACTACAGGTGAGTCTGCACTCCTACATATGTATATGCAGTGGGGTTTAGCAGGTGCGTGCACAAGGGGTATTGTGTTCAACCGGCTTTGTGTTTACGGGCTTTGTTCGGACCAGTTAGCAGTGGAGTACCTCTGGACGAGCTGTCGCTTTGTTAAAAACTAATTTCAGCCGTTCTCGCCGACGCGACGTGTCAAAGGCGTCAGTCATTTCATTAACTTTCACTGCTACTCACACCTCGAACTCTCACCTCGGCCTTCACTGCTCACTTTCTAGAGGGAAATCGTGACACTTGGTGCCTTTGGCGCGAATCGCTGTTTGGCATTTTCCCTTTACGGCCGGAGGGCCAAAAAGGAGGCCGTGAAACCTTGGCCCAGGCCCAAGTTTATTGCGGCCCCAGGCCAGACTTATGAGCTACTTGGAAGGGGGAGAGCTTCGTAAGCTTGGTAGGAAAGTGAAAATGACAAAATTTGCATATATGCTGCCAGGGAGAGGAGGGTCGGGATCTTAGGACCAGGGGTTAAATGCATCCAGTGTGTGCACACGATTTATGAGCCTCCTCTCATCCGGAATGGCAAAGCCGGTTAAGGCATAAATACACATAGACACGATGGCTTCTTGGCAAGCAATTGTCACTGGCCCGAAATATGGCAGAGAGCTAGTATGTATGTGCATACCTGATGAGCTTGTAATTGAGGTTAGCTTGTGGTTTATTTTTGGGTGACGATTGAGGCGATGCTACGGCTGAGTAATTAGAGCCACACACACTCTAATCAGCAGCAGACTGAAAGCAAATTCGAAATTATGCCAGGTTATTGTATCGAACTGATTTGGTATTTTGTTGTATCGGATTGCATTGCATTGGCATTTCCTACTGATATTGATTGGCAATTTTGCACTAATTTTCAATATTATAAAAGCCACATGAGGCTAAAGGTTTTTCTTTAGAATTAATATCAATAAATTGGGTTAGCTAGCACAGCTGGTAGAGATTCAGCCACCGCTTAGTCCTTTTTATAGAAATTCAAAGAATTCCTTACCACCGCATTTCTTTTTATGACTCTGTTTATTTATTTTCAGCGAGGAAGCCGAGGATGCCTCGAAATGGAACAATTTTGTGGAATCAATTAAATCGAAATTAACCGTCAAACAGGTGGTGGACGGAGTGCGCGCCGGTGGATCCCTGTCCTTCGACTATCTGCTGCTAATTGTTACCGCCGAGTAAGTACCGAGGGAGATTGCACAATTAATTCGCAGAAAACCAACAGCTGACCGTAGGGTCCGGACTCCGGAGCATTGAAAACAAGCACTAAAAGGAGTTGCCGTAATCGTAATTGTATCCTGCAGCTCCTTGGCGGCCCTCGGTCTGGTGGAGAACAACGCTCCGAATATAGTGGCCGCCATGTTAGTTTCCCCGCTCATGGGTCCTGTGATGTCCATAACATTCGGCGCAATTATCTCCGACAAAGAACTAATGGTAAGTGCAGAATCCCCTTATATGGCTGTGGATTTTTCCAGCAACCACAAATGGGGTGTGTGTCTCTCGGAAAAGCCATTCAGAGCACCGCTGAAAAATAAGCGAAATAACAACACTGTTGTGTGAAAAATGGAATGGTGGAGGGGCCTCCACCCTAAAAGCCATTTCAAAGAGCGTTAAATGAAATCGTCAACACTGTTTCGAGCGGCTCTTCGACGGTTTCTATGTGTGGCATGCGGGTACTCCCTGTACTTTTGAGTGATTTATGAGCAAATGACATTTGGAAAATAATAAAAATTGCACCGAAAATTGGTATGCCAGTCGTCCATTCCGTTTCGTTCGGTTCCGTTCCATCCATCCGTCCTTTGTGCCAGCTGTCAAAATTCACAGAAATATGCGATATATAGATGCGGGGTTATTCCAGTCAAATGCATTGCGACATAGCGCTTGATGTTTTGCAAATTTGCATCGCTTTTGTGGTAAATGGCAAAAGTTGCTGAATTGTTTATTGACAGCGGCGTTGGCTTGCTTGAAGAGGGTGCTTTTGCCATATGAATTATTTAAATGTTTTCCCAACAAAAATTGGGATAGAGTTGTAACGCGAGAGCAGCCGCCAGCTGCGTGTGTGTTCATTTCTGTGTGATGTTTATTCAAATCGATATAAATAAATACTTTGCGAAGCGAAGGGCCTGCGGAATTTCATACAATTTTGTTCTCCAGAATGATTTATTAGATGGCATAAAAGAAAAGGAAGGAAGTCTTCACTGTTCAGTACTTTGTACGCTTCCATTCAGAGTCTGAGAGGGCTTGCCACAAAGTATTCAACGAGTAGTTCATTATGCGAATCCCGAGCTTAAAACCACACCTTGCTAGTAATAATTTTCTGTGCTCCAAAGTCGAGCTAAGCTACTTTGGAATTAAAGGACGCCCAGCACTTGGGGCCGCATTCAGCGCGAAGCCAATAAAACTGAACTTTAACTGCAGCCAGACGACGACGACGACGACGACGACGACGACACCGGCAGCTGCTCACCAAAGTGCCATAATTGTCACCACCAGGTGGCGCAGCGCCATAGTCTATGATAAGACCGCTCGTCTCCATAGTTTTGTCGGATCAAAGGCGGCGGTTTGCGCTTCAGGAAGCCCAAAGACAGGGCTTAATGTGCAGGCAGAGTGGTAAATAGGAGCGGCAAAAAAACCACAACAAATAGGCAGAATAAAATAAAGCGGCAAAAATAACGTAAAATAGAGTGAAAATAAAAATAAGGCAAATATAATCGTCTGCTGCCATTTCTAATGAAGAGGCGGCTGGGCCAGGGAGAGCTTCTGCGGCCGCCCTAGAGGCAACTTGTTGTCTGCTGACACAATTTCCACCGCACACTGGCATACACAGGTGTGCGCGCCTTGCCGGGTGTGTTGACATCTGCGTCGTGTACTTCAATTAAATTTTAATTGAAATGAATATATTCGTGTGCGAACGAACACATGCCATCTAGCCAGTGTCTGTGTGCATCTTTTCTGCCGCCTGGCCCTGCCCTGCCTTGCCTTGCCACGCCTTTTGTGAAGTGGCTCCAGCTGTGTCATCATAATCTTTGATAGAGCCAAACGGATGAATTGGTGGAGCCGCAGCGGCGGAGCATGTCCTGAAATTGTCAGCAGCACTTGCGGTCTCAAAAATACTTGCTTACACAATTTTCATATACTTACTCTCCTGAATACATTTCATTTCCTGCTCCTTCCGGCAACTTATAACATGTTTCTATGCATTAATGCCTTGACAGCAATGTTACATGTTCGTTTTGCTTGAGTTTGGGATGATCAAGTCACAAATATTATTGAATTTTCCCTGTCCACATCCGCCTGAAAAAGTTATTTAATTTTGAGCTGACGAAGGCCGCTTTCGACATTTTGGAAAACTCTCCACACCTTTGACGGCTTTGGATTTCATTATCAAAATGTTTAAAACTATTAAAATAACAAAAATATGCAACAGAAAAAAACCAGCTTAAAACCAGATGCAACCAGGGTGGGCGAATATTTTTCAAAGTTATGGCCATGGCATTCAATGTTTGCCGACAAATTTATATGCAAAAGTGTTTAAACAATTTCACACAAAAATGCCAATTACAAACGATGACAAAAATAGCAACATTGCCGGCATGAGTGGTCCGGTCCCCGTGCAGTGAAAATTGATGGTCTGCTATTAAAAATAATTGCCAGGGAAAAAAACCAGACCGGAACAGCCAGTAATAAAGTGAAAACGAGTTGGTTTTCCACATATTGCTGGCCCGAAGCTAGTTGAATGCTATTGAATAACGATTTTTTGTAAATATTTGCACACCATTTAAAGTTGATTCGGTTGTGAGTGTAATTTGTTTGCGAATTACGCATTCGCAGTGGGGGCCGTGTGTGTGTTTCTGTGTTTGTATGCTTGCTTACCTGCAAATAGAGCAAGAGTAAACAATAAACAAGAAATTAGCAAAGTTTTCACACCCAACTTGAATGCCAGTTTGGGCAAACTACTGTTGTTGAGCAAAACCCTTTAAACGGCGTTTACTACTGGCAGCACTTTCAACATTTTTGCCAACTTGTTAGGGCCGCTTTAAGTTCCAAGACAAGTTACTTTATATGCGCGGCAGTTGTGTTTGACTGGCGAACGAGGCGGGTTGCTGGTGGTTGGTGGTGGAATGTGGTTGGATGTGGGAGCATGAGACACCACCCCTTTGCTGACTTGGAATGCTGGGACGACATCATGTGGCTGACATTAGAGCTTTTCCTTTGTGTGTGCAGCTGCCAACAACAGTTTGCAGTTGCGTGGCTGCAAATTTGGGTTAACATGTCACGAATCTGCTCGCAGTTCCTTCGCCCTCCCAAGTATGCAGCATTATCGCTTAAAGTGTCGCGGGCTGCGGTCCTTTGCCTCCTTTGGCTTCCTTTTTTGGCATTTAACTCGCTGTCTCAACCCCTATATACATATATATTCCCCTTTTTTCTGATTGCAGCGCGTCGGTTTTCTGTGCCTGGCCCTGGGCATGTTCATCTCCCTGCTGTTTGGCTTCATCTTTGGCCTGATCCTGGGCACCACCGAGATGCCGTGGGGCCAGAACGCCGACTGGCCCACGGAGGAGATGCGCGGCAGGTAAGGTGAGCCCCTAAACAAGTCCCAAATCAATGTCAATCAGTCAGAACAATCAGAGGCAGATTGCGGAAAATGGCTCACGTCCAAGCTCGCTACGCAGCAAATCACCGGGAACAATAAATTAATTCCGTCATTTGGCCATTCGTCGGTTATTGGTTATAATCAAATTTGACGACTGGCACTGCTGCAATTGCGGTGCCGCCCCAAATTCCATTCAAATTTCCAAATTGATGCAGAATGTAATTAAGATATATGTATATGCGTAAATTTATGATTTGCATTTGCGAGCAGGGCTTTGAACTTGCCAATATGCCAGAGTCCGCAACGAGTCTGAACGACAGCTGTCCATTTATTTGAATTCATCAAAGAAATAACTGAAGCCCAAGTAAACTTGCTGACTAGCTGGAATAGGCAATTTCCACTACCATTATTTATTCAACATGACTTTGAAATACTTTTTAGTAATTAAAATAATATTTATTGATATGAAATTACTTTTTGTGTGGCAATT
>JAEIIH010031244.1:0-11610 GCA_018904745.1 Drosophila orosa
TGTAATATAATTTAATTCAAACTTGTTCAGTCCTTAAGACATTGACAACTCCATCACAAAGCCCAAAGAATCCTTGTTTCTTCCGCTCTCTCATATTAGATAATGTGTGTGATTGCCCAGATATGCAGATATGTGTTATCTCGCCTACAAATATATATATATATATATATATATATGAATATATTGTCCCCGGGGCGAATCCAGGACTCAGCTCCCACTTCCTGCCGTTCGATTCAGCTCAGCTGAGTTCTCCCGCCTTCACATTTTTGCCAATTGGCCAACAAGTGTTGCCAAATTGCGTTGCGGTTGCTGGCCATAAATAACGGTACTTTTGTCATTTATACACATAAATTGCAGCAGACGCTGAAACGCGAAAAAAAAAACGGCGAACGAACCAAAAGCCAGTAAGCCAGTGCAGGAAACGTTGCTGTTGCTGTTGCTTTTGCTGTTGCTGGCCATGTCCTGCTTTGGTATGCTGTTGGGCTTAAACAAAAAATAGGCCTCCTGCTATTCGTCGCAGCCAGGATGCTGTTGGATACTGGATGCTGGATACTGATGCTGCTCCTGTGCTACTGCTGCTGCCCACACTAACGACATTGGCGACACAACGCAGCTGTCGCTTGCCATTTGGCAATAATTGTTTAATATGCGGGCGCATAAAGGCGGTCGCCCCATAAAAAAGCACCAACAGCGGGATTGGGGCAGTGCACAGCTGCTGGCGGGTAGCAAAACGGCAAATGGCTAAGCCCGGAGTCCTGGCGAAAGGAGTCTCACTCACAACACACTCACGTGTGTCTGGGTCCGTGCCTGCCTGCGTCCTCTTTTTTAAGCTGCCCGGTTGCAGCTGTCACGTACGGCATTTCAACTTGATTCGAGGCCAAGAACCCAATCGGAAGTTGAATAGCACAAAAGTTTGAAGAGTCGCCACCGACTAATTGCGTTACAAAATGCCAATTGAGGATTGAGGCGCCCCAAAGTATGCAGCTCTCTGTCGCTGCCGACTGCAGTTAATTACAAAACTGTCAAATCCAAAAGGTGCCACGAATCAACGATGAAAAGCGAGGAAAGCGCACAAACGACTGGCACAAACACACACACACACACACACACAAACAGTGTCCTGCCAGGAGCAGCAGCAAGGAAATGCGGCCAAGAGGGAGAAGGAGAGTGTGAGGGGGGAATAAACCAAATAGGCAGATCAGCCAACAGCTGAACGAGGCAAAATTCCCAATAAAAACAAACAAAAAACAAACAAAACAAAGGCTAGGCAGTGGGCGGTGTCCTGTGTACTCTGTTGCATTGTGTGTGGACTTTTGATGCTGCCACATATGTGTGTATGGGTGTGAAATATAATTTTGCTGTATTGTTGTATTAAATGATGTCAACAACAGCCGTCCAGCTGAGCTCCAGAGTCCCCAGTCGAGTCTCCAGCCATCGAATGCCCAACCAAATCGAATTTAATTGCATTGCCGCCGCACGTTGGCTTTTAATTAATTTTTGCTGCCTTCTACTGCTGCTGCTGCCGCTGCAGCTCAGTTGGCGCCCTAAAAGGCCAAAAGCAAACAAACTAAGCACATACACTCACAAAACACACATTCCTCTCCCTTCCAAAAACCAGCAACAACAGCAAACACTAGCGACAGTCGAAGCTCGACAGGGCAACATCAAACGTCATGCACAGGTGCAATGTAATTAGCACGAACTGACAAAGCTTGCCAAGGACCCAAAGGGGGGCGGAAATGGGGCGCGGCACGGTGGCAGGACTTGGCGGTGGCAGTATGAAACATAAAAACAAAAGCAAGCAAAACCTTTAAGCCCAAATGCATACAAGCAAAAGCGGAGCGATCCAAACCAATTCAGCCAACGAGGAGGAGCAGTTGCAGGAGGAGCAGTGGCGGCAGCCAGAGCAAGTGGCAGAGCCAGGCTAAAAAGGGATGAGGATTTATGGCGAATATTTAGATACTCTAATAGACACTTGGCTAATTTATAAGGGGAATAAAGTAGACAAGTTTAACTCTAAAAAGTAGGGGTATATTTAAAAGAAGTTGTTCTAGAGTTCTGATTAATTTTAATCTCTAAAATGGGTAAAGGTTAAATATTCTTACAAGTTGGAGTCCAAAAAAAATAGTTTCTGGTATTTGGTATATGAATAATTAATATTTAAACAATTAACTAGTAAGGCAACATTTTAAACAAACTGTAATAAATATATTAAAAGTCCTTAAAACATATAAAAGCCCAAGAGTAGGCCACACATTTGTTCCACTCGCCATATGAACTTCCTGTTTAACTTCAAACCCATTTTAATCACTTGAGAAATCTAAGCTTAAGCCCCACAATCAATTCAGAATACCCTTCGTCCTTGGTTAGGGCAAACCAGAGGCAATGGGCAACAAAGGGAATGCCAGCGGAAGCAGCAGGAGCAGCAGGAACACTGGTGCCCGTTTGGTTGTAGCTCCACTGGCAGCGTTTTAATAGCTTTGGAATTCCAATGGCAGCTGTGGCGCCGTCGCTGAGCTCCGGCCTTTTGCCACCCATCACGCCCAGAGCGCCCACGCCCACCCCCCTGTCCGTCCGTCCGTCCGTCTGTCTGTCCACCGAAAAGCTTTCTAAATGAGCCCAAAAAGAGGAGGAGTAGGAGTGTAGGCAGCGCGTAACACAATGGCAACGTCCTTCCCTCCCCCCCTCCCGGCGTTCTCTTGTCGAACATTTCGAAAAATTATTGAGAAATTTTTAATTTTCCCACTTACGCAGGCGAGGGGCACGCGAAGTTACAATTACAACAACGTCAGCAGGAACAGGAGCAGCAGCAGCAGCAGGAGCAGCAGGAACAGGAGCAGCAGCATCGACATCACTTGCCTGTTTGGTGTCAGCTGCAATGGCTGTTTTTGTTGTTGCTTTTATTGTTATTAGCTATGCGAACGTATTCATGCACTCTGCACCCACAACTGCCATTTTGTTTATGACATTGACGATGGCGCCGCGAAAAGCAAAAGAGGGGAGGCGAGTTTTTTGGGGGGGAATTTTTGGCGGAGGGAGGGGGTTTTGCTGCAGCTGCTGCAGATGCAAGTTTATGTGCATTTTCGGCATGCGAGGTTCGCCCTTTACATTGTAGATTGTGCTCACAGGATCACTGCGAGAATTGTGCTTTGGGAAGGGAAACTAACTTAGGAAGGTCCTTAAAAATGCTGCAATCCAGATTTGTTAGGTTTTGTTTAGGAAATATAATTTATAAAAAGGCATACGCATAAGAAAATCAATTAAAAGTTAATAAATCAAGTATATCATAATTGTAATCGATTTAAATGATGATGAATATATAAGAAATTAAATAGGTATAATTACGGAGGAGTAAAATCAAAAGAAGACCTCCTACCGTGGAATTTCCTCTGGTTTTAGTCTGAAATAAAGTTGTGGCATTATTGAAAGGAACATTAAACTTTAAAATTAGGCAACTAATAATCTTTTTCCGTTTATTGAATTGGCTTTTAGCTATAGAAGCTCTTTGGCTTCCAAGGAGACAACCGTTTAATTTCTAAAAATAATATAAAAATAATATTTTGAAAGATAAATGCATTGAGCCAATATTTAATTCTATAAATAAGAAACCCCTTAATTCATTCCTTGAATTTTTGCTTTATAGAGATAACCCTTTCATTATTCCTGCTGTACACTGAAATACGTTTCCGTGGGCCATGAATAACCAAAGATAAAAAGATACATTTACCAGATACTTCCTTGGAATATCAATTAAGATCCTGAAAATGGCAATAAGAAACGAAAAAAAAAAAACCCTCTTCCTTTACCTGAAAGCACTTTCGGCCATCGAGGAAGTTGTGGCATCCAAGGAGCAGAACCAATCGCCACCCAGCAAATGCCTGCAAAATGGCGCCCAGCTTTGTTTGCCATTTCTTCGTTTTTTATGATTGCCTGCCACAACTTTTTCGCCATCGACATCGATATTGGTGGCCGCCGTCGTCGTCGACGACGATGTTGCGCTGTTGCGTTGTTGCAGCCACGCGTTGCCAGTTGCGGTTGCCAGTGTCTTGTTTTTGCTGTTGCTTCTGCCGGTGCTGTTGCTGTTGTTTTGTATGGATTTTGCACATCGTTTATCTTAGGCGACGGGCAACGGAGTCGCAGCTGCCGCTAGCAAGCGGAAATGGCGTTAATGTTGCAACAGCAGCAACTGCAAAAGTAGCGAGGCAGTAACGCTGGCAGCAGCAACAGAGGCAGCAGCAACGGCGGGCAACCTACAGCAGCTGCCAATGAGCGAGAACTTAATCTTGGGGATTTAACACTTTCGATATATCTTGTGGCGGTAGCTGCAGCATCTTCTGGCCGTAAAACGTATTGGCTCCCATTATCGGTTAAGCTGCCATTTTATGGCCAAGAAACGCGACCGGCTTTAGAGTAGCGAAACATCTTCATCACCATTTGGTATCAGTCGTTGTTTTAAGCGTTAAAAATAGGAGTACATCGGGACATTCATAAAAACATTAAACATTTAGCTATCTAAACACATATACAAAGCTTTTCCTCAGAGCCCCGACTTGCCCGAACGCAAGGCCTGGTACTGCTCCCGGTTCAGAGTTCGATAGACGCCATCTCGATTCAGATAGTATATGGGATCGGCCAGCTTGTCCAGATCGTAGCCCTCCAGGGCCAGCTCCCGCTTCTTCAGCTTGAAGGTGGCCGTGCGTGGTATCTCGTCCAGCAGGCGGATGAACAGGGGTCGGGCGTAGGGCGGCAGGCTGCCCCGCAGCACCACCGACAGGTACTCCATGTCCACCTTGCGGGCGGGGTCTACAATCGCTGCCATTCCAGCCTTGCCCTCCACATGGGGGATCTGCGAAGATAAGAGCGGGGTGAGTGGGAGTAACGATAGTGAGAATCGAGGTTTATGGCTATGTTTCAGGTGGCGTCTTATCTGACTTGTGGCGGTGATTCAGCATGGGCATGGGTATTGGATTTAACTATTAAATAAATACAATATTCTCGAGAAACTCACCGGCACTCCATACACCACACAATCCTCCAGACCAATGCAATTCGTGATGATGGCCTCCACCTCCTGGGTGGCCACATTCTCGCCCCGCCAGCGGAAGGTATCACCTGTGCGATCCTTAAAGTAAAAGTAGCCGAGTATATCACGCACCACCATATCGCCAGAGTTGAAGAAGACATCTCCAGACTCAAACACATCCCTTAGCAGCTTCTGCTCCGAGGCTCCCTTGTCCGCGTAGCCATGAAAAGCGCTCACTGCCCGCCGAGCATCGACCTTGCCCACCAAGAGACCCGTCTCCCCGGGCAAACACCGAATGCAGTGACCATGTGAGTCCTTCACCAGCTCGCCAGTCTGTTCGTCGCAACGCAGGACTTGGACGGGATACAACCTTGCGCCGTAGACAGGCACAAAGCCAATGGCTCCCACGCGATTGGTGATATTGATGAGGTTCGAGTTGCCCTCGGTGGCTCCGTAGATCTCCCCAATGTGTGGTATTCCGAATCGGTAGACGAACCGCGACCAGATCTGAGGCCTCAGTCCATTGCCATACATTAAGCGTAGGTTGTGCTCCTGCTGCTCCAGCGTATAGGTCGTGGCCAGGAGGTAGCGACACAACTCTCCAATGTACTGGGCCACAGAGCAGTTGTAGCGGCTGCAGTCCAGCCAGAAATTCCTGGCCGAGAACTTCTTGCGCAGCACCACAGTGGAGCCATTGAGAATGGCATTGCCCACGCCCACAATTCCACCGGCAGTGTGGTACAGGGGCAGGGGATTGTACACCACATCGTCGCTGGTCATTCGCAGCATGTAGAAACTGCCGGCGGACATGAATAGGAAACGCAGGTTGGTGATCACAGCAGCCTTGGGCAAGCCCGTGGTTCCTGAGGTGTAGACATAGAGCAGCTTCGAGCGAGCCTCTTCCGGAGACCTTTTGGCTGGCAGCTCCAATCTCAGCTGCGTTTTTAGGGCGTCACTCAGCTCCACAGCTCCTGGCAGAAGCTCGTGTCCCTGAACATTCCTAAGCTCTTCGTCGGTGTATTGGTAGATGAGCAGATCCTGAAGCTCCTCCTTGTCCATAAGGGTTTTTAGGACATCCAGCAGTTCGCTGCCCACTATAAGGGCCTTGGCATTGGCCACCTTTATGCTGTGTTGAAGCGACTCTCCGCGCAGATTGGAGTTGATGAGGGCAGTGATCACGCCCAGCTGGGAGAGGCCCAGCCAGATGCAGGGATACTCCAAACGGGTCTCCATCATCAGAGCCACACAATCGCCCTTCTGCAGACCGCGATCTTTGAAGTAACCTGCAATCTTTTGGCTAAATTCCAAGGCCTCAGCATAGCTCAAGCTGCGATCCTCCATCACAAAGCAGGCTTTCTTGGGCCGAGATCGAGCCTGATCCCGAAAACAGCGAGCCACGGTGAATCCTCTGCGATCTCTCAGTAGCAGATAGATATTGAGGGCTACAAAGCGCTGTAGAGCCCTGAAAACGGGAGCCAAGTCATTAATATATTCAGAATCCAAGCCCAGAATATACTCACTTCAAGTCCCTCGAAGCGGTCATGGCCAGTCCAAAGACAAAGGAGGGATTCCTCAACAGCAGGGCCACAGCAGCTCCCAGCGTGAGACTGGCCACTGCGTTGTCCCAGCAGAAGCTGGCAAAGATCAGTAAGGCCACCAGAAGCGTGCCCATGCGAGTAACTAGCTTCTGCTTGAGGCTAAGCTCCAGCAGGATCTCCATTTTCTCTTCCTGCGGATCCTCCTGATCGCCGCGTTCCTCGTTCCCGCTCACTTCGAAGGGCAGAGATAGACAGCAAAAGCAAACATAGTGGAATTAGTTACTCAAACGGACGGATACGAGTGTTGTGACAGCAACGGCAAGGCCTAATTTGGCAATTTATGGACTGGCGAGTACGGGTGGAGGGATGGGTATGGGATCCTACACTTGCGCCTAGGGCAACCGACTGCGAGCGACTGCCTGTGATAAGCCTGACACGGCATTGTCTGATACCGATTTACTATCGTTTTGTGGGTCGCAAGTTCTTATCATCAACTGCCATGAGCAATGCATGAGGTTTCAAAGGGGTTTTCGGGGGAGTGACAAATACTAAAGGTATCAAGTTGGATTGGGTGCGAGAATTGATGAATTAATAAATGCATATAATATACGTACTACTTGGGAAAACCTGTACTTGCAGCTGCTATTATAATGAACTTTGAAACCATATTAATTGTCTGTGCTACAAAGAACTACTTTATATATAAAGTAACCCATTTAACTTGACTGTAACACTTGAAAATCTTTTTAAAAACACCCAAAGAGAGTGGGAAGCTTTCTACTTTCAAAGAGAGGCAACATTTTAGATTTATGCTAGTATTCAGAGGTGTAAAACACACTTAACTGCCACTAAAGTGTTTAAGGAAATTATAAATAAGGTTATTACTTTTATGGCTAAGCAGTTGTAACTATTTTTACATGGAAAAGTGACTAATTACTGTCCATTTTACTGCTTAATTTAATAGGATTTTTTTATGACACCTTTCAAGCCATTGAGCATGGAAATTTTTTTTTCCGGATTGCCAATAATCTGTCCCAGCCATTTAGATTAGTCTGTGGGTTAAGTGGAGCCCCATTGAGGCTTATCAGGCCATTAAAACTGCAGCACCACCGAGACGTTGAACCTGCCCTGGAGCACACAGCTGATAGCGCAGCGCCTGGTTCTTTGTTATGCCGGCTTATCGCTAATTAATTCAGTTGGCAGGCAATAAACAGGTGCAAAAACACTTGGCATCACTCCCGATAAATCGCCTTAACTGCAGTAAGTAATATCCAGTGGGGGTTAAGAAATCAGCTATCAAGTGACGCCATGAGACGCCGCTCCAAAGTTCATTGCTACTGGCAAGATTCCTACATGGACACCGGCGCTATCTCTACGCGACTCTGCGAAACATGAGTTATGTTCTGGCGTCTATGCTGGGTACGCGGGGACCTTGACTTATTGCGTATGCCGAGCACACAATTGTTGCTATAAGCGGTTCTCCGCTCCACAAGCACTGGCCACGCATGCCCATCGATTTACATGGCCCAAGTAGCAGCACACTTCTGGCTCTATTGGCGCCATGATCGTTGTAATTCACTTTTCAATGTCAGGTCAGTGTGCAGCGCACTCCGCTCCCCCAGTTGACATACTTTTGATTCGAACGATCGGAATCGGTTCTTGGCAAAGCAGAAGTAAACAGCACACAGATATAGACAGCGTCACACGACCGATCTGAAAGCGCGGACGCAGATCGCTTAACTAACTGTAGCCGCGAGTGAGCGGGGGCCTTTATAACCGCAGCCGCACTGTGGAGTTCTGGGCGACAAAAGATAGATAATAAAATAAATAAATAAAGTTTTTATATAGATATGTGACAGTGAATTATTATTATAATAAATACAAGTTTGTATAAAGTCAGTGAATTAATTGAATGATGTATTACATTTTATTTATATTTAAAAAGAATATCTCACTCTATTTTTTATTCAAAAATGTTATTGCTGTTTAAAATATATATTATTTTCTTTTCTTATGGAGAATTTGTATTCCTGTTTAAAAAATATATATATCAGCTTGCTAAAATTGAACTACTTTACCTAGTAGCTTTAATAATAAAGCTGTCATATTTTTCTAAGGTAATCCAGACTTTATTTTATATTTTTTACATTAATTGTTGAATTTCCCACTGTTCTTCAAGCCCCAAAGACAGCAAAAATGATAATGAGAGTGGAGAAGAGAGAAAAACAGCGATCGCAGCATCATTCGCTTGAATAACCAGAGAAAAAAGCTTAAAAAATGAGAGAACAGATCAGCATGCGGGTTAAATGCAGAGAAAGTTCTGTTAAAAAATCAAAAACTTAAAGTTTGCAAACATTGTTTTTATTTGAATATTCGAATTTTTTAAACTAATATTTATTAATATTTTTCCTACATAATTTTTTGGACAAAGAAAAAACTTTATACTTTTTTGGACCTGCCAAAGTTTAAAAAACTATAACTAAACCAAAAAAGCATTAATTTCAATTCGTAAAGCTGTTCTGGGTTAGTTTTTATTAGTTTAAAAAATCTGCATACTAAATTCTAGATTTAAAAAAATTAAATTTTGTATCAATTTTTGACAATTTTCACGATGTAACCCCTTATAAAATTTTGAAAAAATGTTAAAAATTGTAAAAAATTTATTTGTACTATATTTTACCATTAATTTATAGAGATTTTAATGGTGAATCAAAATATAAATCTTTTTTGGCAATCGCTGGAATTTTAGGCCTTTTATGGCTTCAAGAAGCTGAAATATTCTATAAAATTGAAGAAACTCCAATTTAAATTATATTTTATTTCTTGTTGACAAATTTCAAAATCAACTTAGTTTTTAATTTGTTGTAATTAGCCTCAAGCAATTTTTCAACAAAGGTTAAAGGTAATTTGAGCTTCTTTATAACCGTTATTAAAGTTCTATTCGCCCTCGAACTCCAAAACTTAAGCAATTGCCCGAAACACCCGACTTAACAGTTGGCCTCTCCCACCTGTTACAGTGCTTTGAGAATTTTTTTAATTAAGCATTTTTTATTTGCCAACAAAAACAAAAACGAGCCCCAAAACCGATTGCTACCGCCCCCCTCTGAATGGCTTTTCCTCCCCCCGCTCCCTGTCACACCCGCCAGCCAAGTGGTGTGTCAAAATAAATTAACATAGGGCAGCGCAGCTGGCGGCGACGCTGGCGTCGCTTAGCTGTCAAATGCCGGCAGCACAAATATAAAAAATATGTGCATACTTTCGTTTGGCGCATATAAAAAATGTGCGCATACTTTTTGGCAGCTTTTTGAGTTATCGACGGTGTGAGAGAGCGAAAAACTAAGTGAGCGCATATATGCGAGTGTATATGTGTGTGTGTGGTTGTGCCGGCTGCTCTGGCTGTTCCAGGCTCAGTCAGTATGTGTGTGTGTGCGTGTGTGTGGGTGCCTGTAATTGACACATGTTACGCGCACAAAAGCGGCTGCGACCCGAGGCTCAGTCCATCGTTATTATCGACAATGGCGCCGCCGAAAACACACACAGACACGGAGAGAGTAGCACTCGCAGCCGCACACACACACACACACGGAGGCCATATTTTGCCTCTTCCTCTTCCACGGGCAACCGTTATTCCTTCATGCCGTCAGATGCCGATGCCTTTGCTGCACAGCCTTCAAATGCAGGCTCGCAGACACGCAAGCTGGCAGCCTCAGTCAACTTTGTTTGTAGCCGGCGAAAACAAAAACACACACAGAGAAACAGACACGGCATAGCGCACACAGAGGAGCTGGCTGACGCACACACACAGATAAAAGAGAGGCGAGGCCACAGGGTGGAGAATGTGCGACACCCTGTAGCTGTGAAAAGTGTAGCATACTTTTTGGTATTGCCAGGAAACCAAAAGAAAATATTAAATAAAACAATACAAAACTAAAAAAGTAATATTCAGGAAATAAGAATAGGTTTACAACAGCATTAAGTATTTGTAAAGATGACCAGCAACAGCAAGCGAATCAATTTAGCTCTTTATTTGACCTTAGAAATACCTTGCTTTTAGAGACTATAAAAAATAAGTTCCTAGATCTAAATTAAAGTACTCTTTCAATTATATTTTCCAATTATTAAAATAAATAAAACTTCCAATAACTCTAAATTTATATTCCCCAATTTACTAGGATATTTAAGCACACACACACACAATCAGAGCGCTACACACCGGCACAGCGGCTTGCTGATAACGTTAACGTCAGCTGTGCGGCACTTTGGGCCACACGTGAGTTCTCTGGGTCTGGTTCAGGGCCAAAAGCGGGTGGCCACTGACTGAATGGAGGTGGAGGTGGAGTTGGGGCCCCCAAGTCGTGCGCAGGCAAGCGTCAAACGGTTTGTACCTTAAACCCCCGGGCGACGGCATCCTTGCCCCGCCGCTGCCTGCACTTGGCATTTGTTTGTGTTGTCAACAAAAGTTTCTTTGAAATCAGTAACAGATGTCGATTGAAATGGCACAATTGCTGCCAGCGCCGCAGCTCTGGCTGCTGCCCTGTAATGTCGAGCCAGCGCCGGGTGGCCGCCACTTATGTTGAATATTTTTATGCCAGACACACATACACACAGGGACACACAGGAGCACAGGGCCAGGCCAAGATATCCGGCGAGCGGGCCCATTGTGCGCTAGTTGCCTGTCACATTTTAATTAAAATTTCTGCGCCCAAGTTTTAATGTTAATGCATTGGCATCGATTGGATTCGGAGGAGCTGGAGAACAATACACGAAGGGAATGGGTTTTTGGTTTAGGAGTGGGAGGGATATATACACTTGGGTAATTGGAAGTTATATGAGAAGTTTTTTTTAGATGTGAGAGGGTTTGGAGGTGGGTAATTATTTATAGTTGGTATTTATTAAAATTAAATTAGAGTAAGCAGGTGTTGGGAATACCAAAAAACATCGAAATATATCATTCAGCTTTTGAAATTGTATAATAACCAACAGTAAAATATTAGATAATCTATCCTTGTTTCTGTTTATACCTTTATTTCTATAAAAATAATATTTAGG
>JAEIIH010031250.1:0-16353 GCA_018904745.1 Drosophila orosa
ATGCTGCAGTTTGCTTTAGTTTTAATGGTTTATATTTGATTTGGATTACACAGGCCAACACAATTTAAAGTATTCACGCTATAACTCTGCTTTAAATGAGATTTGGACCGTAACTTGATATCAACTTAGAAGGGCAACAATGCGTTTTAAAAAAATAAAAAATAAATGTTACAAATTGAGCAAATAATTTTTTTCTTTCACAAATAATTGACGAATAATTACCGACAAATCCTGCTAAAAAAGATTTTGGAAATGTAAGGATTTCAAGAGTTGCCCTACTATTTTGATATCATTATAGCAAGTCAACTTTATGTTTTTAAAAAATAATAATAAAAACTCGAACAAAAAATTGTATTTTTTCACGAATACCTAACGAATAATAAACGGCAAATTATGGCAAACTCAAAATTTTGATTTTCCAAAGTTGCCCTGCTAACTTGATGCACATACCAGGAGCAGCAGCAGCAGCTTGTTGTGCAATTTTGATGGGCCATAAAGCCGACTTTGTTCGGTTTAGTGGCCGTTGCTAGGAGAGTAACTCTCTACAGTTTTCTGGTTTTATGTTTGATTTAACGGCAGTTCGAAGCAGTCGTTTCGTGTTTGCTTTCCATTTGGCCCGGTTGCCAGGCTAGGACAGTTCATACGATACCGGTCCCAGTCCCTAAAGTTACCCCCAGTCCAATCCTGTATCCAATCCTCCCCCGCCAGTACGCAGTACATTTTTCAAAGCAAACATTTTCCTTCGCACTGGCAAAATAAAGATTTATGTAAAATTTGACGCGTAAAGTTCAACAAAAGCAAACCCGAACCCGAACTCTCCCTAGTTCTTCCAGAGAATTGGGTCCATATTTATTTACCTTTTTCCTTCATTTTTTTTTTGGCGCCCTTTGTGTTCCCGGAAATATGCAAATTCATGCAGGATTTTTACAGCACTGCAAGGACCCCACATAAATTCCCACTCATGTGGGCAAGCGGGCGAAATTTCTTGGAACCAACTCTCTTTGGTCAAAAGCGAAATCTGATGGCATCCATCGAATCTGAAGGCGAGTGCCGGAGATTGCCTGGCATTTGTCAAAAGTCAAGGGCAGGAAAGTGAAAGGGTTTAACATTTATATAAAATGCCAGGGTTTCCTGAATGTTTTTCTTGTTTCTTTTTTTATTTGGAGAGTGTCACAGTCACACTCAACAGTTGTCTGGCCAAAAATAAGACTTCTATCCGGCAGTGATTCAATGGTTCTAAGTGGAGAGAGGCTAATGGTTATGTCTGGTGACTGCACTGCAAAAACTCAAAAGAAAATCATTTGTTTGGACTCAAGTTGTGTGTCTATTTGTTATTTGAGTAAAAACAGTACAAATTTCCTATAGAAAATAAATTGTCATTTACAACAAACCTTAAACATTATTATTTTCAAATATTTTACATGGTATTTCAAAGGGTTTCGCATAAATTATTCGCTTGTTGGCCATGTTCAAGCTGAAAATGATTTACACTCCTGCCATTTTGGTTCTCGAAAGCCCGCCGATTCAATGACTATTTAATGAAAGTCACAGAGTTTGGCCCTTAAGGTCCAAGTCCTAATTAAGGAGCGGGAGGTGGCACTCACATGTCGGGTTCTCCTCGCCTTTGGTTGGGGAAAACGGCGCTTAGCCACCGCAGACGCTCATAAATAAAGGAGTAGCTCCATAACACGCTCCGTCTGCGCGAGCTTTGCTCTTTTGATTCTATTTCCCGGATACGGCTACGGCGTTACGGGTTTTCGGTCATTTTCAGCTAACGCCGGCCTTCGTTTTCCATTTCACGGCCAACTGCGTTGCGGCATGCAAAATTCCACCGGCAACTGCATAACGGATACAAATTCGAGGGCCAATGAGAATGGGGAATGGAAATGGGTAAGCGAGTGGAAAGCGGGTCAGGGGACGGCGTGCAAATCCCATGGATACGGGGCGGGAGTTGGCCCCCCAATAATACTCGGAAAATGCTTTTTCGGTTTGATTTCGCTTTCCTCCTTGTTGGCCATTCATGAGTTTTCATTTCATTTTCGCTTATTGCTTACATTTTGCGTTCTGTTGCCGAGTTTCCCATTTCTAATTTTGTGCTTTCTATAGGGATGAGTGTGTCTGTGTGTGTGGATTTCTCTTTCACAACAAAATAGTTTTGGTTATCCCGCCTGCACTTGGCCCCAATGGAGATAAGAGGTGCTGGTGGGGCGGCGGGCAAAGCGGGGGATTTCCCGAGGTGCGAGTGTGTGAGTGCCCAGATCTTCGCATGTAAAATAAAAGCTTGGCTGAAATTGAAAAACTTTTCCAATATGTGCTTTTTCTTGCTTTCGTTATCCATTTTATTATTGCATTATATTGGTATGTGGATGCAGCTCTGCGGATATTTTTATTGTTTCATTTCACTGGCTCCGATATTTTTTATTCCTTTGCGGGGTCATGAACAGGTACGGGGGCGTGGCATTTATGATATGCAGCTGCAGCTCCTAATCCCGTTCGAATTGGAACTCTGCGCAGTTTCCACAAATCCTGCCAAGTCAGGTGAGACGCGTGCAAATTGAAAATAAAGTCCTCATGTGTGTCACCCAAAGCTCCAAACTCCAAATGGAAAATCAGAAAGTCACCAAATCGGAAAATCCCTTTAGCCTTTCTGAGCGAGTGTAATGTTATTACACTCCTTCTGGCACATTTTTAATGGCCACTTTTTGTAAGCCAAAGTTTTTCGCTAATTATCCCAAGGGAAAAACTTCTCTTTCGTGCTTTTTTTTTTGGCAACAATCAAAAATGACACTCGGCAGCGGCAAGTGCCCACATTGGGGATAAACAAAGGAGCGAAAAAAAGGGTACGAAAATGAAGGGAAATAAAATTAATGCGTGGAAATTCATAAGCCCCGGACGTTTTTCTGGACAGTCAACTTGGCAATTTGAGCCACATTAAGCGACTTAATTACATGCGGCCATTTAATTTTATTTTTCTTGGCCGTGGAAATGGCCCTGGAAATTGCTTCTGCACGCATTTAACTGGCAGATTGCATTTGCAGCCAGTGACAGCTGCATCAAATTGACATTTTGCGGAAAATGCCATAAATCAACCCGGACAAGCGCGAAGTCCGAGCCGCGGAGAGTCAAGTCCTGGGAATACGAATACGAATACGAATACAGGGGGTTCCAGAATCAGGACATCTTCTTGGCCTGACAGCGGCGAAAACGACACTCGCAGCCTCATATTTTAATGTATGACTGCGTATAAATAAAAAGTTGTCCTTCCGAGGACTCTGTCAGTTAATTTCACGCTGCCAGGCTCTGTGAGTGGGCCGGGATGATGAAGTGCGTCTGCCCACAAGGGGCATGCACAGAAAAAAAAAAAACACTCTGCTCAATGGAATTATGGCCAGCTTATATTGGTTATTGGAAAGTGCAAATGTTTGAAAGACCTTTAACAGAATGTATATTAAATAACCAAGCTATGATTGAGAACTTAAAGCAGTAGGCAAAATTATGAACTCTTTCAATTTATAAATAAAGTAATTCACATATGTAATTATGCATTATTATTCCTTTATTGCCATAAACTTTCTCTAAGAATTGGTTAAATTTTACTATTTGGCTCTGCTTTCTGTGCCAAAATATATACCATAAAGCACATTGCCTCTTAGGACATAAACCCAACTGCAAGTGGGGGAACCCTTTGTGTATACATATTTTACGACTGACATAGGGGCAGCCGACCCCAACACAATTGACAGCCATATTTGCCTATCTTAATTCCTTGTCACAAACCAAATTGGCACTCACAGGCAGAGTGTGCGGGAGTGTTACTTTGGGGACAGCTAACGGGCTGATAAACGGAACAATTAAAAGCGGAAATAAAGTAACCACATGCGGCGAAAATTGCTACTTTGATTGCCCTTCAATGGGCGCTTATCGGGAAAGTATACGGCACTTCCCCCTTCCGCTGTGCAGTCGGAAAATGTGGGTGGCTGGGCGACCTTGAGCCGGTGCAAGGTTTCCCCGAAATTCTGCGCACACACTGGCACACTGAACATCAGAATCGAAGTTGGCCAAAACTCGATACCTGGTAGATTGCAGCTAATTATGTAGCTGAGTGCCGCACGGCAATTGTTGCTTCACTCCGCTTTGCTCTTTTGATATCCGGCTTTAGTTGTGCGACGAAAAGGTTGCATTTAGCGCATTAGCCGAGGGCTGCTCGCATTTCCCAGCACACAGCCCACAATTTTCCTGTAATCAACATGTAAGCTCTCTTTAATTCAGCAGAGCGGTCTGGAGCAGCAACGCATGCCCTCTCTTAGCTGGAGCTCTTTTCAACTCTCTTAAACTCTCGTTCAGTAAACGTGTTGATTTTCATATATCTTAGCTTTCTCATAACGCTTTAGTGCGATTTCAAACAGCTTTTGACACACATCAAGGCAAATGGTTTTAAGTTTAATTTTAAATCCATTCTTTCAACCATCACGAGCCTATTTATAGCTTATTGATAACTTTAAATGGTCTCATTTATGAATTTATTTAACCGTTGACCATTTAAAAAAATAAACAAATCAAATAAAAACCCAATAAAAGCCTTTATCTTCTTTAAGAAATCAATATTCATATTCTTGTTTTATTGAACACAATACTACAACTAGCTGATCGATGTTGAATGCCGGATTGGTTGGTGTGACAGGATGACAGTTCTTCCCCTTCTGTGGGTGCGCAAACATTTGATACAAATATTCGCCTGTGGCATGAATCGTCCGCCGCCTAGGCCTTCCCTCCTCGAAACTCGCAGGATACATTAAATAATTTACACCAAAGGGGGGACTACTAGAACTCGTATATGGCAATTGTTAGAGGGGCGAGGGAGCTGGATTAGATTCGCTAGGGGACGACAGAGGCGGGCATGATGACAGGTCCTGATGGCGGTGGTGGTGGTTGGTTGGTTGGTTGGTTGGTTGGCTAATGGCACTACACAGTAGCTATTAATGGCCTAATACATTGAGCGGCATTTGGGATGGGCGGATGTCGAGGAGGCCTTCAACCGCGCCAAGTCAGCAGGCTCCATCCGCGGCTGGGCTTCTTGGTGCTAGTGGCCAGATCCTGCTGTTGCTGCTGCTGCTGCTGGTCCTGGTCCTGCTCCTGCTGATCCTGCTGCCGCTGCTGCTGATTTTGCTCTATATAGGTGCGTAGTATGGTATGCTTGTGTACGGACTTCTCAAACTCGGCCGCACTGGGCCGGTACGCCTCGAGCTTGCTCTGGAAGCGGCCTGCCGACTGTGAGGGCTCGGTGGTGTAGGCGTGGCTGCCGCCCCGCGACGCGCTGCCAAACGAGCTGCCGCCGGACGCCGATGGTACCGCTGCCTGTGGGTGGAATCGGGAGGGGACGGGATAGGGGAAGCGGGTGGGGTTGGTTTTCGGATTACTGAACTGTGCTCGGTTGTTGTAGCTGAGTTGGCTCTTGTTAATGTTGTTAGTCGGCGAATTGTTATTGGCGGCGGCTTGGCCTTGACTTTGACTTTGAACAGGGCTGCTGTTGTAGCCGTACTCATACGTTTCAATGCTGTTCGCTCCGTAGACGCTGTTGGCCGCCGGCCCAGCTCCGGGCGCGGAGCAGAGGCCCTGGTAGCGGGACGAGGGCTTCATGCCGTACGTTGAGCAGGAGGGCTTGCCCACCTCATAAGGATTGTAGCCCACCACGTTGCCACTGGAAAGAGGAGAAATCAAAACATTAGAACTTTATTTACATCTTTTTTGGCTTAATCCAAACATTCGTTTTAATCTCTGGTGATTTATGAGACTGACCGCAAATATAAAGCACATTTTATATATATTAAAATATATACATTTCTGAAAATCACTTTCTTATTAGGCTTTATCGAAAATCGACAAACAGGTTCAGCATCACATACAATAACTTAACGAAATTCACCTTATTTTTATTGATCCGCTTTTTTCGAGTTTTTGAATTATTCTCACAATTAATCTTAAATGTGAACTGAACTCACCCCGGTCCATAGTTGCAGACGTAGAGCTTGTTGTACTTGCTGGCGTCCTTGTACTCGGCATATCCACAGCCAACCAGGCTGGTCTCGCCCCAAACTAGCTGCGAGTAGTGACCAGTCTTGGGGGACCAGGCATCCCCGAAGGAGTACTTCTGCACCTCGTTGAACCAACTCTGGATGCGCGAGGGGAAGTCACCATCGTCGGCGTCCAGCGGCACTGTGCTCCAGATAATGGCCAGATTCTGGCCCATCGTGAAGCGATCTATTCATGAATGGCAATCACAGATTAGTCAATTGATTCCGATTTATTTGGTTATTTTGAGGATGCTTTTTGGGGAGATGCAGGTGCTGAGCATGCGGGATTAGTTTTAGTGTTTTAAAAGCAGTTCGTGCAGGCATAATATGGAATAAATGAGGAATCTTAAGAACTAAAGGCATTGTGACGGACAAAAGTCATTAAGAACTTTAATAAAAACTTTAAAAATATTTAAAATCAAACTAGAATAAGGTAATTGATACAAAAAATTACACACATTTTAACCAAAAATATAGATAAAACATTTAATTATTGACTTACAGAGTTTGATTAACCCACATCTTTGGTTAGTCACTCAAAATTTGAACAAAAACAAAGTGAATCACTTTGAAATGCAATGATTTCGTCATTTTGTATAAACAATTTATCTAAAAGGAATTTCCCAATGATTAATGAAACAATTTCGACTGAAATGCATTAGAAAGTGTAATAAAAACAGGCGTATCTAATTTTAATTTTAAATTTCAAGCGCTGTCACAGCCTCTAAAAATACGGATGATCAATCATTCAGTGGGATAGATTTCTGTCCCTCACAATGACCGTTACCATAACATGCAGATCTCAAGCCAATGGATCCGCGCCACATGCTCTGCGCGGACTCGATCCAACTCCTGGGAATTTTTGGTGTGGGAAAGGATGGGATAGTGTGGAGGATTTGACCCTCTCGGATCGGGTGACTTACTTATCGTGCGGTGAGGGTCGTGCCGGAACTGGCAGTTGTCGGCCCACTTCTGGGCCCGGGCAGCCAGCTCCTCGTCCCAGACAATCTCGCGCATATTCTCGGCTCCCGGCTGGCCCGGATAGCGTCCGGTGGCCACGATCTGCCGGAGGCGGTTGTGCTCCTGCAAGATGATTGATCTCTCCTCCGCCGTGATGCCCGATGCTGAAATGATTAGGTCGAGATTTGCATAAATTAAAGAGTCGCCGAGAAGCTATGGAATTATGGAGGGAGCGGAGGAATATGCATGAGACGAAGGCACGCAGCTGACGAAGAATGTTATCATTTCTATTTTTGTTTGCATTAAAATGCTTGATTTCACGGAAATTTCTTCAGGCTGGTGTTTCTCCTTTGACACGGAGCTCAGAGCACCATCGCGGAGCCGGTTTTATTCAGAGCTAATATTTGTCGAAATCTTAGGTAGCTCGGCTTGGCTCTGCCTCACAGAAAACCCAAGTGGACAAGTGGACAAGTGGAAAAGTGGTCTCTACATCGGCATGCCTTTGTTTTACATATGTTTTAATTATTTGCCCGGCGACATAATATTCGACACTTACGTGTGCTCCAAATTGACGGCGATTAGAGTTTTATGTAACCAGCCGGTTCGCCGGATCAGCAGATCACAAGACATCTGTGGCACTTTCCTTTAACCCAACCGGTTTCCCCCTAATGTTTGGCCATTAAAATAGAACACAGAACACGAAACGAAACGAATCAGAGTGAAATAAAATAAAATGATGACAAAATGCAAAACCGAGCGGCGCGTGCTGTTCAAAGGCGTCAATTAAAAGACCCAACGACGGCTATTAGCCGAATTTGTTGTCGAGTTTGATATGATTTTATGCCAAAGTCATGGTCCTCCGGCGGCGCCTGACTCATGACGCTCGTTTGAAGTGTGTCAGCCGGTGTACTGTCAGTCGCAAACTGGCTGCAGTTTAAGCCGAATCGCCCCCGGGTGTTAATTACTTGGCTCAGTCAGGGGCCGAGACGGAAGTGAATCCTTGGGCGCTTGGGGAGTGCCCCCATTTCATTTAAATAATTACGCGCGCTTAATAATTTTTAATAATTATAATAATAGCCCCGGCGATGGGCGCTGATTGCCCAACGCGACGTGATAGCATTTAAGCCAGGCTTCCGACGCGGATTCACAGCTCCAGCTTGACCATGGCTCTTGCCGGCCGGTCAAGTGCCGGGACGTGTCTGTCGGAATCAGATTTAAAGTCAGACAACTTGACGCGCCCCGAGTAAATAAATTGGCAGCTTCGCCTCGCTGAAGCTCGCACAAATATATGGGTCTAGATGTCAATACTCAGACCCGGCCGGCTGTGGGCCAAACAAAAAAAAGCGCCGAGAATGCTAAACACGGCGTTTGCCTCGTCTTAATCTTAATACGTTCCCAAGGTTAAGATCGATTTTTGAGGCTGGGCTGGGTTCGGGAAAGAGACTTGGGCTGGGACTGCGGCTGCGACTAAAAATAACCCATGAGCGATCAAAAACTTAAGCCAACCGCAGCTGTCAAATTATGCTACATTTGTATCAATGCGAAAACCGGTAGGCGAAAAGCCCAAACTCAGAACCTGGCCCAGAGCTGTGTGTTTAAGTTTAAGGCAGCGGACATCAATCACCGGCGAGGCCTATGGATTTTGTTTCTTTTCATTGATGCTGCAAACTGGGAGCTCGGAGCTGGCTGTTGCGGTTGCAGGCGGGGGCTATGCAAATTTGTGAACTACCTTCGCTGACAAATTGCACATAAAGCTGTCGATCGGTTTCCGCAACGGACGTATTTACATATCAAGACGAGACAAACTGCTGAGATAATGCTGACAACGGAACGTCAACAGCTCGGCTGCGAGCGACGCAGTGAAACGAAAGACTCAGGCAACGAACTTGGCGTGGAAACCAGACCTCAGCCAAATGCCGACAATATGTTAACAAGTGCTTAACTGCACCGCATTTTGCGTCTTGACCAGGCGTTGACTTCACCTTGAACGTGGCGGGGAACGGCACAGGCTGGGATTGGGACTGGGACTGGGTCTGGTAGTGGGACCGCCGAAGGACTGACTGGCAGACGTTGAGAAATCTCAGCCGCATTTAGCGCGAGTTAATTTTCATAGTTATGCTTTATGTTTCGTTTCATTTTCATTTATCATTTACTGATTATCGCTGCAACTAGCCTTGTGCCGCGTCCCCATATTTAATTACATTATTAGCACGGCTTGCTTTTGATTGATGCCGCAACAAAACGCTTCGGCCACAGACATGAGCTTACCAGCCATGATACCGGCCAGCGATACCACTGACATGCGATTAACTTTGGGTCCCCGCGGGACCGTAATCCGGCTAATTTCGGGGCCCCAGAAATATGGCGAAGACAGGGCATAAAAGCAATCATCAATCAGCAACGCACACGCGCACTATAAAAATCTTTTTGTTTTCATTTCGCCGTTTTATGGGAGAATTTTACGGAATTTTGGGTGTTTCGAGCGCCGCGTGTGCAGAACAAAGAACACTAAATCGATTGTTTGTGGCCACACTCCGGGCTATTTCTATTCCCGGTCCATGAGCCACAGATCGCCACGGAGCGTGGCTCGATCAGCTCAATGACCCATTAAAAATCGAAATCGAATGTTTTGTATAATTTTGCAAGCGCATTTGTGACGCCTGCGCGCTTAATTTGTTTACAAAATAATCTGGCGCCTGTCGGCCTGTCGCGGCAATTAAAATACCAAGCTCAGGTGTCGGTTCAACGAGCTCTTCGATTCGGTGATTCTCCCCGCTAATCTCTAATCGCTCTCAAGGGTTCTACGAGGCTCCTGATCTCTGATCTCATTCGGTCATGGGGTTGAGTGGCCTTTGGCGTGAGCTGACAGCTGACAGGTCAGCCACCTAAAATACTTTTAATCCATTTGGGAACATTGATAAATATTATATGAATTATATAAACACGATGTGTGCGTGGACCGGTTTGCATCCCGGTCGACGCTTAAGTAATATGCCGCCCGTGTTTGTTGGTTTTCTAAACTAACATATTTATTATGCAATACACACAGTGTTTAAAACTGGATAATGAAGAAAGGTGACTCGTTTTGTGAGGCTGCGCGTCTATTTTTGGTCAGACCCGCCAAACTGGCCCCCCCAAAGAAACATTTAAATACTGGCCTCCAAAGGGGGCAAAAGTTCTCGATCGCCCCTCGCTGGTAAAAAGCGAACGCTGATTAAATAGAATTTTTTTTACGGGCAAATATTTGCACTTCACTGTTTTCATTCACACACAAAACGAATGGGCGAAACGTGTAGCAAAGTGGACTAGAAAAAGTGCTCCGAGGCGAGGCAATCATTCCACTATTTAGCCATGCTAGACATGCCCTGGGCTTCTATTACCCGCAGTACACCCAAAATTCCTGATCAGCATATAGATTCGGGACGGACTACTTACCAATTATCTTTCCATTGCAGGCGAACGCCGCTCCGCAGGAGATGATCGCGATGGTGAGGGTTAGTAATAACGCACTTGGCTGCATCATTTTGGTTATTTTACTTGACTTCTTATGATATTTTATATATATTTTATATTTTTTCTGCTTGGTCACTTTCTTAAACTTCAAAATATAACCTTTTCTTGAGAGACAGCGTTATATTTGGTATTCCATACACTTTTTGATTTTCGTATATTTTTTTTTTAAATTTGTTATATCACAATTTTGACGGTGGGGTATCAAGGAGTAGCCGCCGTTTGTAGAAACCGAAAAAAAGAGCGCCCGAAAAAGCCGACGACTCCAACTCCACTCTCGTGTACGTGTAGCTAGACTTGAAGGCGTCGCCTGTTTGATTAACCGCTCGGCGGCGCCAACGCTTTTATACCGCCGGCAGCGGCAGCAGCAACATGAGCAGCAGCAGAAGCAGCGAAGAAGCTGCTTTCTGGCGCGAAGCTGTGCGAACTTCGCACTGCGAAGAGCAAGGCAAGAGAGCGAAACGCTGCGCAGTCGCAGTCGTCGCTTGGCAGCCTGGCAACATGTTGCTTAGTCGTCAGCAACCTTAGCAGTAAGCAACATACTTGAAAATTAAATAATGCTGAAATAAAGGTGATCGTCTTACACAATAAAATATCAAACAGAACAATCGTTTTCTCGAACATATTATGATTATTAATTAAAAACCTTTTGTTTAAATGTTTGTTATGTATATTTCGTACGTTCTTTTCAATCAAAATTATAATTTGAACTTATTATGTTATATATATTTCGTACGTTCTTTTCAATCAAAATTATAATTTGAACTTATTATGTTACCATAATTTGGAAGTTCCTGAAGCTTACTTCGGATAACCGAAATTTCTATACCATTGCAGATTGAAATTTGATCACTAAAACCACTCATAACTAAGCAACAATTCATTTATTTCAATTCGGAAAGCTTTTCTGTTAGTTTCCATTAAATTAAAAAATCTGTATACAAAATTAAACATTTAAAAACAATTTTTATTTTTGCAGCCCATTATCAAATTTTGAAAAAAATGGCAAAAAAAAAAAGTTGTTACCGAACATGCCTAGATCGATTCTGTATGTTGATCAAGAATATATATGATTTATAGGATCGGAAATGACTTCTTCTCTAATTTCCAGGGTTCTGACTAAAATTATGATACCCTTCAAAGATATAAAAAAAGGACTATTTTAGCTTAGCTTAAATTAAACAAGTTATCTCAAATAAAGGCCTATAATTTTGTTTATTAAAAGTACTATTGGTGAACAAAATTTGTAGTTGATAATAACAAGTAAATCAATATAAAATTCCTATTTTTAAGGACCAAAAGTAAGGGTACAAGTTACAGACAAGAGATTTTTGCAACAACACAACCGGTAAAAGTACAAATTGGCAGCACGGATCGAACATTTTGTGTTCTTTTGCGGGCCTAATTGAAGATTGAACTTAATATTAATCACTCTGCTGGTTCAGCAACAATCACTCGGCAATCGGCAATCGGGAATCGACTTCGCGGGGGGCGTGGCTGGGACTGGGCTCGCTGGGAAGTACAGCGGCGAGCAGGTGCCCTGCGGCCAGGGAGCTCCAGAGCACCGCAGCCTCGATCATTTCGCGTATCATTAAAAACCAATAAAAACACCCAATTAAATGCACAGTACAAGAACAAATGCCAGTTGATCCTTTCACCGCCGCTAGTGGGACATTCACATCCACGTCCACAGCCACATCCACATCTGTGATCGCGCTGCAGTTCTGGCCCTGTTTGCCGCTCGCATTTCCGCTTCGCGCTGGCTTCTTGCCAAAATAATTACGCGTACAAAACCATTAACAAGTACAAACGATTGCGCCGTCCCAGCATACCCAGCTTTGTCGTATTTCGGCGCAGTAAAGACCGTGAGATGCACTGGGAAAATAGTAGAGTACAGCTTATAATAACCAATTCATTTATCATTGGAAGATGAGTAGATTTATTTAATATTTAACAAAAAATACCATCAAAATATTGCTTTTGATTACTTTTCCTTTGTAGGTTGGGTACTTTTTCTTTAGTGTATTGTGTGCTAACTGGTTCTGTTTATTTCACCTCGTTTTAGTGCCGCCGATGCCGCTGACCATGTTGATGCCACACATGACGTTTTGGGCGAGGACCCCTCCATCTGGGGGCTCCGACTCTGGCCCATTCCCGTTCCCATTCCCATTCCCAGATTCGGATCCAATCCCAGTGGCAGGGTCCAGTAACCGGCAACCGGCAACTGGCAACTGGCAACCGGCGATCTCCGATCGGTGGTTGGTGATCAGTGATCGGGCACCGGCAGTGACGTTTCTGCTGGTCCGCTGATTTATTTTATTTCGCGAAAACTACATAAATATTAAAAATTATGCTTTACAGAAATATGAAATAAACATATGCCCGATACATGTTCTTTGATGTTCCTCTTAGCGGTCGCTCCTCCCGGATCGCCGGCTGTCGGTGGTTGTCGATGGTTGTCGATGTTTTCGTAGTTTACATTTCCTACTCGAGTGTGATTTTATTTGTGCTGGAACCGCGCTCATGCAGCAGCGGTTTAAGCAAACATAATTGGCCTTCGCTTCGATCGGCGGTGTTTGCATTTCAATAAACAGCAAACCTGCGTGAATCCGTACATTCGTGCGCATGTTGAGCAAAGTATAAAATTCCCGACACCTCGTTTAACTTAATTTAACAGCACTTGGCACCATCCGCCGGTTATCGTGTTTTTATTTTTTGTTGCTCTTTGCCGCCCCTCCTCCTCCGATTTGCCTTTGTATAGTTTTATGACTCAATTTAATGTCTTTCTTGTGCTGCGCGTGTGCTGTCCGTTTTGGACAGACACATGCCACCCACCCACAGCCTCAACGGGTTCCATTCTTTATTCCGCTCCTTGATGTGCCACCACCACCACGGGTTATCACAAGTCGGAACTGAAATCCTGACGGACGCATAATAATTTTTATATAAAGTCATCGCTACGCATTCACTGACTCATGCGACCCAGTTTTGGTTAATCGATGCAAGGAAAGTGGATCGTTCTCTGATTCATTCGCTTGAAAAGATTCAGATTTCAGTTATGAAATGCATTAATTGGAAAAAGTGTGATTTTATTGGGAATTTGTATTAACTCTTTTTTAGTGACTAAGGTTAATCGTTGACCTTTAAGGCTTAAGGTCATATATATTCTTTCTGGCAAGTGAACCAGTAAATGTTAGTTACAGAAAAGATCAATTAAGTCAATAGAACTCCTAAAGATAAGAGTGAGTGCCGAAGGCAATTAATAAATATAGTTAAGATAACATTTATAGTCCACACTTTTATTCTACGATCCGAAAATAGACAACAATTTAATGGCGCTGGCGAAACGAGTTTCTCTTCGGCTAAATATATATTTTATATACCCTAAACTTTTAGCTGAAGAAAGTAAAACAAAACGTGGCGTGGGCTGAATAAATTGGCTGTTAAAATTAGCTAATGAATATGCACCGATAATTGGCGGCAATAGGTTAGAAAGTCAAAATGCCGACCCGCTAAGGTCGTCGGCCATGTCATCGCACGCAGAAAACACAAGTTTTCCATTTGGTGTATTGATGATACAACGAATCGGCGGCAAGGTCACTGATAATTTCTCTAATCAGTCACTTGTTTATCGCCCCGATCGCCCCGATTGCGGAACTACTCTCGCCGCCGCGTTTGCGAATATGATTGCCAATTGACATTTGCTCATAACCGGGGAGCTTCTGCCCCTGGCAGTGTCATTGGTGTTGACTTCGATGTTGTCGTTGATATCGTTATTATTATTATTATTCCCGCTCGGAGTGGCAATGCAGGTGTCAAGTGGCGGCAGCGCATCCTTGTTGTGGAGCCGCGATCGCTTCCGCTGCCATATATCTACCCCAGAAATACCTCCGCGTGACTGATGATCAACATTTGCTTAGACAACACAAAAATATTGACATTTTGGTCGAAACCCAAGCCTGGAACACGACTTCGAACAAGTTTGCCGGCGGCAGAGACAAATAAATGACGGTTCAACAACTGATCTGGATGATAAGTTATACAATTTTATTCGGACAAGGGATCGCGGCCCCATGTGTGACAAAATATTTCCATAACACTGCGGTTTTTGCACTTGACGGGCTCGCTCGATGCCAACGACTATTATTAAATAATTATTAATTGCAATTGAGACCCGACTGCCGACCTGCCAGCCAGCCAGCCTACCAGTTTGGATGACAGCCGCATAATTAAAATGTCATTCGGTTGGCGTTTACAATGGAGTCATGAGTGGCGAGAACTCCATTAACAAAATGCGGAATCGAATCGGATTCGGAAAATATCAAAATCAAAATCGTAAGAATGGGAGTTCCTCCAACGAAACATGGAAAATAAGTCAATAAGCCAAGAGCAACACGTGTTTGAATGAATGAATGGGGCGGCTGTCGTAAAACCATAAACAATTTTCATTAGAGAAACGTTTTCATTCTTATGCTAAATCAATTCATATGCTGAGCGATCGGTCTACGCTTGTGTGGCTTTTTTTTCTTTTTTTTTTTTGAACTTGTGCCGGCAGCCGGGGGGAAAGGTAGCGATTCTGTGCGCACACACCTTCATTAATTCGCTTTGGTAGCCAGCGTTTTTCATTAAAAAGCCGTCAGCGTACAATAAATTTTTGACCATTTTTTGTGGTGATCGCGGGCTCTGATCTGGGTTTTTGCGCCTGCTGAGCCGATTTCGCCCCGGCTCTTTATTGGCTTCATTATGGGCCCGATCGCTGTATGTATTTATTTTGCGCAGCCAGGTGACAGAACATAATTTTAACGCTCTTTATCGCGCCGCTCCGCTGCGAATGCGAATAATGCGCATTCGCATGCGCCATTCGATTCGAATTCGAGTTCGAGAATTCGTTGCGAATATTGATTTATGCTCCCGATCTTGTATTGAACATCTCGGCAGTCGCCGGTTCCACCTGGCTAACTAACTGGCTAACTATGTATATCATTTGATTTGAACTTCTGCCTTTTGGACTCCTGACATCCATAAGAACGACACGACAACTTAATCAAAGCTAAGCACCGATCATAATTTATCAACCTGTTTCAGCCGGAAAAAAACAAAACAAAACAAGCCGCGAGACAAGAGAATACAATACGCGAATTAACAAAACTATTATAACTGCCTGACTAACGGTTCCAGGCAACCCCCGGTGGTCCGGTGTCCGGACCCAGTCTATCCCTCTCTTCAAAGCCGACCTCTGGCCGGTTCGCCTTGGGTGTGTCCGACTGTCGGTTGTATCCGTCTTGCCGCGTCTCGACTGCCACCGTACGTTCCATTTAATGGCATCATAATAGAACTTAAAGCCAAAGCATATCTATTATCTGGGCATCGTCGAAGAGGTCAGAGCGCGGAAGTTCAGTGAGGCCCAAATGGGATCGCAATGAATGTGAGAAACTATTTGTATGATAAAGTATGACTCTTTTGACTTATAAATTTGTATACACAATAAAAAAAAAGGTTAGTTTTTCCTACGAAAATTGTGGATTACCATTTGGCATCACTTAAAAAGAGGTAATAATTAATAAAATCAATTGTTTCCTTTACATTTTTTTATTTTATATATAAGGATAAAAATTGATATATAAATATCATTTAATATTAAAAAAAAAACCTTAATTTTAAATGTACACTTTATCCACTGTCTGTAAACCCTTTTGCGTCAGAGAAGGGGAAGTCCGGAAGCTCGGCGGCGTATACCTTTTATTTTTTCAGGCATTTAATCTGATTATATACAACCTGTTTGGAAAACTATCAAAAAAATTATAAAGATATA
>JAEIIH010031261.1:0-28108 GCA_018904745.1 Drosophila orosa
TCTTTCCGGGTTTAAATGCTTTAATCTCTTAAAAATTAAATGTAAATTATATTATGGTCATTAATTCATAATTTGTTGGTGTAAAATACTAATTTATAAATAATCACATTTATAGTTCCCTTTTTATTGTGTTTAATAAGTTTAATTTGTGTTTATTCCTAGACAGGTAAAGTTTCACATATGTTTAATGCTAGACTGACACTTTTCTCTCTGTGTTTTTGGCCAGAGGGCCAGGACTTGTTTGCTATCTGTCGAAGGCCAGCTGACGCCTGCGAAACTTTTAACTCGGCAGCTTTTGCGCTTATCATTGGCCGCCTGCCGGGGTGAAGGGTCACCGGGTTGGGTTGCCCTTTGTGTCTCACGCCGATAAGCCGGGAGTTTCGGTGCACCTGTCCAGGATGCCGCCTGTCAACTGCCTTTTGACATCTGTTTGCCAGAGAATGGGAACGGGACAGGGTTCATTGAATTAAGATCTTAATTGCTGCAATAAATTCGTGCAAATTCTGCGCTGCTCAGCTGAGCAAAGTTCCCACAATTTGTGTAAAAATGGCGTAATTGGCGTAATTAGCCAGCGTTTTGCAGTCTCTTTCTCGCTGCTTATCTCGGTCTCTTTCGGCGCTTCTGTTTGACTTACCTATTATGCTATTTTGCCATTTGTTATGCTAATTGTTCGCCTTTGTGTGCCATTCGCACTTGTTGTTCCTCTCAACTTGACCCACAAAGCGGGGGCACGGAAAACTGACAAATCGTCATCAATTCGGGCAACTCCTTGCCACTTCCGTTTCCGCTTTGCCTTATTTCCGTTGTACCCTTTCCAGGCGCCATCAAGAACCTCTTGGCGCCAGGTGTGTGTGTCGTGAGCCGCTCAAAAGGGAATCCCATGCCATCACACATCCATCGCATCCACCTGGCAACCACATCAGCCGACTAATCATGATTAATTTGCATCAATTTGGGGCGCAGATATTTTTAGACATTCGTCACCACTCGCTGCACAGTCTCCTTAGGCGCTTCAAGAGGCGTTCTTTCGTTACCTCAAGGGAATGCCAGCGCGGCTTATTCCGATTTCGTCACTGAAATGCGACACCCAAGTTTGGCGAAAGTCGATATGAATTTTACTTATTGGCGAACTTTTAAATCGGCCAAAAACCCTCAAGATATTTCACTGAAAAGGAGTCGATTGATTCACGAGCTCGATATCATATCCATTTCAATAGCTAGATCTGCTCTTGGTAATAAAATATTTATTTCGATATTCAACACGTCTTAGTGCCCCCATTTAAGGATATTTAATATTAAACCTTTACTTAAAAGATAAGCTTTGCTGCATCTTTCATTAATTTTTATTTATAATAAACATATAAACTTCTATATATCCTTTAAAAATTATAACATTTCGTTGGCCTTGTTTTAAAAATATACAAATTATATCAAGTCATCTGGAAGGATAAATTGATCATAATTAAATGTGAAATCCTAAAATACAAGTATATGAATTTACATCAAACAGGTACTTCACATTTTTGCAATTTGTTTTTTTTTATTTCCCCTCAGGTTTATTGAATTTGAAATATGTTCCCCTTTTGATATTAAATTTCAACAAGATTCCCATTCGCAATTGAATTGAATTAATTGAACTTATGTTTGCGCTTTCGAGCGCATAGCGTTGTGTATTTTTTAGGGCAGTAGAATATGCCGACATCGATGTGGAAAAATAAACATTTTGCTATTTGTTTCTTTTTTAAAAAAATCTGTCCCCTCCTGGGCACCAAAAGCAAGCTAACTGACAATGGTCAAAGGGTTGTGGGAGTCCCGGCATCTGGTCAAGGCAGACGACGAAAGGAGCAAACTTCAGACGACACACTTTCCGTTGTATTTTCGTTTGTCTGGGATAACAAGAAAATGTTTTCATTCCAGTGGCCCCCAGAAAAGGACACTCTCAACGGGATGGCCAAACTATGTTTAATTGTGTATGCATGGGTCGGCGGCAGGCCCTGAGCACAAACGTCTTAATGCATAATCGAGTGTGGTGTGTGTGTTTTCATTAGAAAAACCTTTTCGTTCTCAGGACATTTGCTGAATCAGCGAATTCCCGGGGTCCTTCTGATGAGATTTCACTTCAGTTTGATTTATGAGTCTCTCTTTTTTTTTTAGCTCCCGCCTCTTTTCAGATAGCTTTTAGCGTGGCGCCAGCTCCATTTAAATAGCCAGTAACGGAAGTCCCGATTTTCCTTTGCCCACAGAACGCGACGACGAAGGGACCTATATACACAATTAGCCACAGTGGATGGGTCCGCTGAATCCGTTTCCTAGAAGTTCCGACCCGCACGCGGAAACCGCAGAGGCAGAGGCAGAGGCAGCAACACCGGCAGGAGCACTCGGCGAAATCATCCCCGGGCGAGGACCTAAACAGCCGACAAACAAACACAGGCCGCCGCAATCCAGATGTCGGACACCATCTCCTTCGAGCTGGGCTCCGCCGCCGACCGGCCCCCGAACAGGTTCCAAGTGAATCCGGTAAATGGCAACAGTCGCAAGGCGCAGGACGGGTTCGGACCCGCACCCGGATCCGGAGCCGGATCCGGAGACAGGGGCACCGGAGACGACAACGGACCGCACGAGGTCTACCGCCGGCTCACAAACGCCGAGGGCGAGCTGCTCGAGGACGACACATTCGATGCGACACAAATGCTCAACCAGCACCAGCCCAGGATGCAGAGGTGAGTCCTGATGGGTGGCCATAGGGTTGGGAATAGGATGTAATGGGTCAGGGGTCAAGCGACAGCAGGCTGCTTTGAGAAGACAGAGTTGTACACTCAAGTTAAAGTATCATAGCGAATGGTTTTGATTATTTACAGGACTAAAATGGGAGACATCTACTATGATATTGATTTTATACAACTTCTTTAATAACTAAGTATTTAAAATATTAATATTAGGTTAAGTAAACTTAAAGTAACCTAAAAATGTATTACTCACCTCTTTTAAAAATTATTTAAATCATTCAACCTTTAGGTCTTAACTTGTTATTAAATAAATTTTTACTAAAATGAGGTTTCTCAATAAAAAAGGTTGCAGGATCAATTATTATTATATATTCATTAATTTAGTAAAACCTAAATATTTCAATATGGGTGAGAGGTTTTAGAAAACAAAAACCGCTGTTTCAGTGTACGTCGGGTTGACAACGGGTGCGGTTTTCGGGACTTGTCCTAGCCGACCTTTTCCTTTGTCTATTGTGCCGGAGAATGGAAATTTGTTGAATTTTTCATTTTCTGGTAATTGTTTAGTGTTTCATCAAAACAAGGATTGCTTTTGTCGCCTCCTGTATTTTGTCCTCGCTTAATTATGGCGTTAACATTCCGCCCTTGTTCCATCCGGCCACAAAGGACGCAGCGTCTCAAGGAGGACACGGAATGCCTGAAAATGCCTTAAGAATTATCGCTCCGGCGGCAGAGTCCTTTGAATGAATTACGGCGTTAAAGGGCCCCAATGGGGCCAACTTGAATATCATTTAGTTGGAATATGGGCGACAATGCAGATGAGATTGATATCCTTAAAAAGCCGAGTGGAGCGAAGTGCTAACATGCCGGCTCGACGCGATGCCGGTTAATCATTCACGCCACATTTGAGGCAATTGTAATTTTCAGTCCATCAGTTTCGAGGCCAATCATTCAAAATTGATTAAATTCCGTTGGAATCCATGCTGTTCCTGTGGAAACACAACGAATCGGACCCGAATCGGAGCGGATCTATCAAATGGCCAAGAGTTTGCCGACCTGCGGACGGTTCAACACTCGCCTGCAAAAGGTTCAACACTCGCCAGCAGAAATCAAACAAAGCCACCAATCACAGGCCGTGGTAATATCCATCATTTACGCTTGTGCTCCCCATTGGCAGTGGACAGCCAATTTGCATAGTCCTGTTGATTCCGATGGCTCCTTCTTGTCCTTCATTTTCGCCGAGGACACTATAAAATGTCCAATTCGATATGTCGCGTGACATTGGGTAGCCGCTGTCTGCGTCTTCTGTGGGTTTCCCAGCCGAATTATGATAATGAGGCTTATGAAAATATTATGGCCCCGTTTATGGCCCAACCCCACTTTAAGGAGCCTGCCACATCCTGCCAAGTCGCGCAGCCACGGCAACTGTATTTCGATTACGAGGAAAGCGGTTTCATGTAAAAATGCCTTTTAATCGGCTCAAATTGGCAGCCATCAAGCAGAGAGTTCCTGCATAAATTAATGATAAGCTCACTGAAGGGCGCATCCTTGAGTTTTAAGCGACTCACTGAGCGTTCCCAGATTGATTATTAATTCCTGGATTTTCTCCTTCTCCACGCCTGCGGCTGCGTCACAAATTAAATCAATCCCATTGACATACAATCGACTGGATCATCATTATGGGTGCGCTCCACGTTCGAGACTGCCAAGTAATTCGAAGAGCCGAGCAGGCAACGCAGACTCACATAAATTGCCACGCTGACAACGGAGCATATATCATATAAATATCTGGGGGCCATTGAGCAAAGACGTTTGGCGAATTGGTGAAAGGAGCGTCGAAGAAAGTCTCAGCTCGACAGAAGGATACTTGGTACTTGGTCTCTTAGCAGCTATTCTTTTGTAAGAATTGCGGCCCTAATAAAAAATTAGAGTACAACCTTATTTAAATTAAAAAAAACTGTACAAATTATTATTATATAAATTGTGATAGTAATGGCTTTAATAAACTTTAAGTAAAAGAAGACTAAGCTGAAAAAGTTAAATATTAAATAACGATGGCACATTTTCTAGTAATTGAAACACTCGTTACTAGTTACTAGTTCCACCTAGACCAATAAATACTTCTGAGTTAGTAGAAAACTAGTTAGTTTACTATATGAACACAAGAGTCCCAGAACTAGCAGTTTAAATAATTTCCAATTATTATTATTTGGCTCATTTCAAGGCACTTAGTGCCTCAGCACCTTTTGTAGTTACCAAGGAGCTCGAACTTGTCTCGGTTAGCGAGTGCAACCAGCAGGGTGTCGGAATGTCAGGATGCCGAGACGCCGAGTCGCTGGGCTGCCAGGATGTCAGAAGCTCAGCCATGCAACACATTATCGGCGCTAAAGGCACAGCGCTCGCCATAGAAAGCCGAGGGGAATAAGTGCAAGGTCGCGTGGTTGAACGGCCTTCTAGGCGCGTGGGCGTGTCCTGGGGCCGTCTGCTCTTTGCTAGACTGCTGTCCTGGCAGACTAACAGACTGGCATCCAAGGAACATCTGAGGAGCATCTGGGGCCCCGGCACAATGGGCGGCAATCAGAAAGTGCAAGTTTGTGTTCGAGGGCGAGCGCACAACTAAATCGAAATAAATTCAATTGAGTTCCGTTGAACAGAATTGGCTGATAATGAAAGCTATTGGCTGTGGGTTTAAAATTGAATCCTTGTTCACTGGGCGTGTCAAGTCGATTGGCTTTTTATCTAATCTGAGGACCTTTGTGCAACTCTGCCAATTAAAGTGGTAACCATGGGGAAACGTGGAGCGTGGGCTGGGGTAAATTGTGAGTTTTATAAGAATAATGAGCATGTCCTTTGTTTTTTTTTTTATTCGCATCGCAGGCAATCCATTAAGAGCAGCTTCCGCGACAAGGATAAGCCGTCAAGGTTCAAGGATCTACAGACGACAACCCGCTTCCAGGTGGACCCGCAAAATGAGGAGTCCGACGGGTCCAACGACTCGCAGGAGGAGCGCGAGCTGCTGGACAACGAGTACGACACAAAATATGGTAAAAGTTTCCGGTCAGTTTGCATTGCTCCCGTCCCTTTTACACAGAGAAAATATAGACGGTATACCGTTGTCAAAATAAATTTAATCACTAAATGGAAATGTGTTTCTTGAAGGCTTGAAGTATGATTTATTGAGTTCTAGTTTCTAGCCTTTGAAAGTATTGTGATAAGAAATCAAGGTATTCATTTAACTTTATTTAATTTAAATTATTATTTGAGTCTTACTGTAATTTTTTCTCTGTGTACCCTCTACTGCGTTGTCGAATCTGCCAGATTAAACCCCATCTAAATTCCCCGCAGGCACTTCACGCGGGAGGCGTTACCCCGCCTGGACAACTACCGCAACATGATGTCCATCCAGGCTGCCTACCGTCCAACGCTCGACGAGCTGCACAACGCCACGCTGGTGGGCAAGGTGAGTCCGGCTTCGCTCCGCTCCTCATCCGGTTCCAGATCCGGACCAGGACCGGGACCGGGATCGGGATCGGGTCAACTAAATGGATATTAACGCGGGGGTCGTAAACGCCAAGGGCCACAAATTACAATTTCGCAGGGCCCATAAAATAACAATACTCGGTGTATTTACGAGTTCCAGGCGGGGTCGCAGTCAAATTTAAATTTATACTTAAACGCCCCCGCGAAAATGTTGGGAAAATTCTATATGTACCCGTAACCCGTAACCCGTGAAGTGACCCGGACCCGGCAGTGTCAATCGCTCTCCGACAAAGTGTTGCCCCGACTCAAACGAAAAGGCATTGGCGTCGCAGGCACATGAGCGTGACTGCGAATGCCGCCAGGAGTCAAATTGGTCGGTCGGTCGTTGGCACTGCAGCCATGGAGGGAAATCCCGGGGAAGTCTCTGGGAAATTGCTTGTCAAATGCAATACTTGTGGCCGGGGATCCGCACACATTTCGGCACAGAAAATGTACTACTCTTTGGCAGACTTTACCCATTAAATTTGACTATGCAGAGCAGAGTCCAGTGACTTTTCGTTTGACTTTTCACTTTTAAGCACTTCTCCATGAGTCAGTTTGAAAAGTTTTCCAAAGTAAAGAATAAGTGCAATGCCACCAATTGACGCTAATTGATTTCCACACTCTTTCGCCTAATTGTTTGCGTCTCTTGTCTCACAATTGGCTGACCAAATGACTGTCAATAAGAGCAAATAAATTGTTAAATTGAAGAACCCGTTGAGAAATGGATGCCTTGCACAATTCCAAAATATAATCCATGATGCAACTTGATGAGAAATTCTCGTTGTTTTGTTTGTTTTGCATTTAATGCTGAGCAAGACTTGGTGTATTAATTAAGCACACTCTTCCATATACTATGGCCAGAGCTCGCTCTCAATGTCAACTGGGCATCTTGTAATAATAAGCAATTAAGGCAGGGTCTCGTTAAAAGTGCAAGGTTCACGGGTTCAATTGGTTCCACGGGTGCTGCGGTTTCGGGGGCGTATGATTAATCTATTAATAATGTCATGACTGGGGCCTCTTGTCGGAATTCCCGGTGGCTGAAGTCATCCATTTCCCTGTGGAGATTTTTTGTTGTGCTTGACAAAAGAAAAGAGGGAGCCTTTAAACTCCCTGTTTCCTCTGTGACCCAAAATTACGTATAGAATAGACAGATATTTACCCCACCTGCAGGCTGCGGCTGTTTGCCGAATCATTTATCAACACTAGACAGCTTTATTGAAATTTTCTCAAGCACCCATTCCCTTTGTATTTGACGCCCATTCGTACACTGAGATAGAAACTCAATAATATTAGAATTTGGCCTTAAAGCCTCTCCATATTTAGGCACAGTGTGCTCAGAACAGAATAGAATAACTAATGCTGCCAAATTAAGAACCATTACTTTCCCAGAATACTTAAAAAACTAAAGTTCTCATAGTTTGGATTTCAATAATAATTCTTTTTTAATTTATATGAATGCAGCTTTATTATGCAAGTATCCTAGAGGTAACCGCTATTAAAATGCTCAACTAATATTCGACCATAATTTTTTGCCGTGCACCCATAGAATACGCACAGCTTGACGCGCAATCAGGACCCAGAGTCGGGCATCATGAATGGCATCTTGAAATTCGGCTGGATCAAAGGTGTGCTCATCCGCTGCCTGCTGAACATCTGGGGCGTGATGCTGTTCCTCCGGCTCAGCTGGGTGGTGGGCCAGGCGGGCATCATCGAGGGCTTCGTATTAATACTGACAACGACCGCTGTCACGACCATCACGGCCTTGTCGATGTCGGCGATAAGCACTAATGGTGTCATCAAAGGAGGTGAGTCCCGTCCCCCTCCCAGTCTCACACCCAGGGCCCCTTGTGGTCGCTTTTAAATGGCTCTAAGTGGTTCTCTGACACACACTCCACCCCCTAGGTGGCACCTATTACATGATATCCCGGTCGCTGGGCCCGGAGTTCGGTGGCTCCATTGGTCTGATTTTCTCGCTAGCCAATGCTGTGGCCTGCGCCATGTATGTTGTGGGCTTTTGCGAGTCCATGCTGGCCATGATGACCGCCTTTGAATGGTCGATCGTCGATGGCGGCGTCCAGGACGTACGCATCATCGGATGCGTTACCATCCTGCTGCTCCTGATTATCGTCGTCGTCGGCATGGAGTGGGAGGCCAAGGTTTGTATGCTGAACTCCTATTGTAACGAGTTTTGTGCAATTAATGAGCATCTCTTCCGCTGACAGGCGCAAATCGGATTACTCATCATCCTGCTGGTGGCCATTGCTGACTTTGTCATTGGCAGCTTCATCGGGCCGAAGAGCGATCTGGAAATGGCCAAGGGCTTTCTGGGCTACAATGGTGGGTCTGGATAAAATTTAAGTACGATTTGTGGTCACAATTAGAATTCTCTTTCAGCCACTTTGTTCAAAAATAATATGTTTGCGGACTATCGCCCGGAAAAGAGCGGTCTCCAGAATGACTTCTTCTCAGTATTTGCCATTTTCTTCCCAGCGGCCACGGGTATTTTGGCTGGAGCCAACATTTCTGGTGATTTAAAGGTGAACATTAGTCATTATCTTATTTAAGGAGGTTCTTAAATAAGTATATAAAGGAAATAAGAATTTGATGATATTTTCCCTAACCTCTCTTTTTAGGACCCCCAAAAATCCATTCCAAAAGGCACGATCCTTGCGATCATCATCACCACAGGAACCTATTTGATTATGGTCCTGCAGTGCGGTGCCACAGTGGCTCGCGATGCCACTGGAAATCTGACGGATGTTGTCAATGGCTCCTATTCTTTCCTCGACTGCCAGCCTGGTAAATAATTACCTTAATTGAATTTAAAATATTTACATAATGTTTTGCTTTCAAACTCTCTAGGTGAATGCGCTTTTGGGCTACAAAACTCCTTCCAGGTGATTGAACTGGTGTCTGGCTTTGGTCCCCTGATTTACGCAGGTTGCTTTGCCGCCACATTGTCCTCCGCCCTGGCCAGTTTGGTTTCAGCTCCAAAAGTATTTCAGGTGAGAAAGAATTACAAGTAGAGTTTAATTTAAAATTTTAATGAGTTTATTTCCCTGCAGGCTTTGTGCAAGGACGAGTTGTATCCGAAGATTGTTTGGTTTGCCAAGGGTTATGGCAAGAACAATGAGCCAGTTCGTGGTTATGTGCTGACCTTTATCATTGCTTCAGCGTGAGTATTTTTATGTTTTAAATTTCTTTAGCAGGTCTTTAAAAACCTTAGGAGGACTTTATTAATGTTTGAGTTTCTTACCTTTGCAGCTTCATTTTGATCGGAGAACTTAACCTGATTGCCCCGCTCATCTCGAACTTCTTCCTGGCCGCCTACATGTTGATCAACTTCAGTACCTTCCATGCTAGCCTGGCCAAGCCAGTGGGCTGGCGTCCGACCTTTAAGGTGAGTCAAGAGTTCGTATTACTGAGGACATCCCCTGATGCCTGAATGCCACCTTTAGTATTACAACATGTGGCTGAGTCTGCTGGGCGCCGCTCTTTGCGTGGCGGTCATGTTCTTGATCTCGTGGGCCACCGCCCTGATTACCTTTGCCGTGGTGCTGGCGCTGTACTTAATCGTGGCCTACCGGAAGCCGGATGTCAACTGGGGCTCCACCACGCAGGCGCAGACGTACAAGAACGCTCTGATGTCGGTGCAGCAGCTGAACAATGTGGAGGAGCACGTGAAGAACTACCGGCCGCAGATCCTGGTCCTGTCGGGTCTGCCCAACACCCGGCCCGTTCTCGTCGATCTGGCATACATGCTCACGAAGAATTTGTCTTTGCTGGTGTGTGGCCACGTCGTCCGGGGCTCCAGTTCCCAGAAGTATCGGACATATCTGCAGGAGCGGGCGGCCAACTGGTTCCGCAAGCACCGCGTCAAAGGCTTCTACGCTTTGGTGGATGGCGAGGACTTTGAGTCGGGCACCAGGGCCTTGATGCAGGCCTCCGGCATCGGCAAACTCAAGCCGAACATCATCCTGATGGGCTACAAGACTGACTGGCAGACGTGCGAGCACAAGGAGCTGGAGCAATACTTCAACGTGATGCACAAGGCGCTGGACATGTACCTGTCGGTGGCCATTCTCCGGGTACCGCAGGGCCTGGACTGCTCCCAGTTGCTGGGCTCCCAGGATGGCTGGAAGACGGTCGCCGATGTCCCGAGAACCCTGCAGCCGAACGAGAGTTCCGGGGACCTGCAGGCGGCGGACAGCAGTGCGCGGAACGGTTTAGGAGGCAGTATCGATTCCCTGAGTCGGAATGTGTCGCAAGGTGAGGGGGAGTTGCAATCCGGCCGGATCCAGGCCGCTCAATAACCATTACAGCTTAATTATAATTCTGATTATATCTTGCATGTGTATCTCTCCCCCAAAAACCCCACCTAAATCCGCACCTGCCCAAACCACACAATCAAATCGCACCTTCTGCACCACGATTGCAATCCCGTAGAGGACCGCAACCGCAACGAGCTGCTGCACAGCGAGCAGAACAGCCTGAAGATAGTCAAATGTAAGTAGCATGCCGGGCTCAAATGGTAAAGGTGAGCTTAAGGGTGGACCTTTGGTGGAAACAATTGGGAAGCATACTCCATGCCTCAGTCTCATACAAAATCGGATGATAAAATAATAACTCGCTCATAGTTCAGTATGTGTAAAACAGCTCTTAAACGGGCTGAGAGTATGACAATCCGTTTGACCTTAAACCGAAGCTCCACCCGAACCCAAACCTTATCTCAAACCCAATCCAACACCATTCACCTTCGTTTCTTCCGGGGATTTGGCGAATCGCAGTGCGCTTCAAGCAGGGCCTGCGAAGAATGCGCTCCTGGCCAGGTGCCGGTGCAGGTGAAGTAGTGTTTTTGTGCCCAGATTCTTGCGTGTCTTTAAGTACTTGAATGGAATGTGAAGTTGTTGTAGGCTGAGTAGGTAAATATGAATATGAATGAACCACACGCAGATGCCACACACCCAAAGAGTCACCCAAGACTACCACGCATGTAAGCTGCATGAAGGCATGCCAATCAAAGCCACAAACTTTCCAGAAAATTAACGACATTTAACAGCCAAACTAACCTCAAGTCCTGGCCAAACTGGAGCTTTCCGGGCTCCCATAGCTTTACGTGCCGACAGCATCTGTGTGTTTCGCCGGTAGAAACCTTTTCCGGCAATCTGCCGCCTGGAAATTAATGCAATGCTCGTAAATTTGAATTTTAAATTATACTCGTACAATGTCCAGGCAGTCAGGGCGGGGAATTGGTTTTTCGCATTTGGAGCCGGGCACACGTGGCCCAGGGGTCCTCGGGTTGTTTGTTTTAAATATATGTATATTCGGAAAATTGAAAAGCTGTTGGGCTGCAGCTCAGTGTTAGCTTTGTTGTCTTTGCATGTCCGGAATGAAATGTTGTGGCTGTGTCCCAGTCTTTTTGGTTCTTGTTCCTCTTTGAAACTCTCGCATTAAATTGTCCCTCGTTTGCCGAATTTAGCCTCCAGCACGAGCGACCTGTCGTTCATCGCGGGCAATCAGTCAAAGGATGTGTCCGGAATGCCCGATCCCCTGGACGCCAAATCAGCTAATCTGGTGGTAAGTTAATTGGAAATACACTATGCTGAATATGCTTTACTTTACTTATGCTGGGCAATCTGCATTCCACAGACCAACTCGCTGCGCAAGTCCAAGCTGAAGCACGACGATCCCGCCTCCCTCTACAAGGGTCCTGGCGGCGCCGAGCTGCCCAAGGAGGTCCTCTCGGACCTCACCCAGTTCACTCGGAAGCGCAGCCACGCCGTCATCGATGTCTGGTGGCTGTACGACGACGGAGGCCTCACCCTCCTGCTGCCCTACATCATCAGCACCCGACGCACCTGGCAATCCTGCAAATTGAGGTGAGCATTCTTGTATCGCGAACTACTGCAAAATTGTGGTGTTGCCTGCTTTATCGCCGGCTTATGGCTAACGAGGAGAAGCCACAGCATGTAATTTTCACCGGGGGAATTTCCAGCCGTGTTCTGCTCCGCCGCGGAGTGCAGATTTTTCGCTTCTGATTAGTGCCTCAAGGTCGCCGTTCTCCGGAAAGGGGGGTATCCAGCGGGTAGCATCGATAGCAGATGTTTTTTCTTTACGAGCATTTTTGCGTTGCGGATTTTCTCGCACGAGGACTACTCACACTGAAAATGAGGCCTTTAAATTACCTTAAATTCCTTTTTAAAACTAAATTTCCCTCGGAAACATACATCAGGCAGCCAATTGTCAGGTTTTTCCGCTTGACTACCAGTATCAAATTTCAAAATGCAAATATATATTTATGTGCGGCGGTTTCTATGTATGTTAGTTTTAGGGCAACTAAAATAAAATATTTGCATAGAATTTAGTAGAAAATTCGCACTTGTTTAGTGCCATAAATTGTATATCAAATTCGGAGAAGCTTGCAGGAACTTTATTCATGTGAAAATCCCAGAGCCTTTTAAAAACAGGATAAATGCTAAATATAGGTTGCAGGTTTAAGTGGAATTTATGCAGTTGAATCAGTCAAAGTCTGACAGCAGGTGTCCACAAAAAGTCTGCAATGCAGCCAGCACTCTCATGTGTCCGAAAGCAAACAGAAGACCCTCATATTGTGCACCTTCATGGACCCACTAACCTTTGTACTCTGTTTGCTTTTTCGCCCTCAGGGTCTATGCTTTGGCCAACAAGAAGGCGGAGCTGGAGTTCGAGCAGCGCTCGATGGCCAGTTTGCTGTCCAAATTCCGGATAGATTACTCCGACCTGACGCTGATACCGGACATAACGAAGAAGCCGCTGGAAACGTCTACGCAGTTCTTCAACGAGCTAATCAAGGACTTTGTGGTGTCCGACAAGGAGAACGAGAACGGCAACAGCAGTAGGGCGACCCTCAACGAGGATGATGGTAAGTCCTTCAGGGCCAATTCTTTGTTGCATTATTGCATAAGCAGTATACAATTGCTTTAAATAACATAATACAATTCTTATATAAAAGTATGCTGTTGAATGTCGTGCAGAGTTTTTCGTTAAATTTCCATAAAAATGTATAATAAAACCAATGTTGTAATTGTTTGCATATTCTTTCACAGCTCTGATCACCGATGACGACCTGCTGGCGGTTCAGGACAAGACGAATCGCTACCTACGCCTGCGGGAGTACCTGCGGGAGCAGTCAACCAAGTCCGACCTGGTCGTGATGACCCTGCCGATGCCCCGCAAGAACATCGTCTCCGCGCCGCTCTACATGGCCTGGCTGGAGAGCCTCAGTCGGGACATGCCGCCGTTCCTGTTCGTGCGCGGCAACCAGACGAGCGTGCTGACCTTCTACTCGTAGGATCGGATCGGATCGGATCTATTGTATTTTACTTACTTATACCACACCTACCGACACTCACACTCACCGCGCTATTGTTGGGCGTACGAGTATCTTATCTCCTAGAAGTACCACCCATGTACATACGTTTAGGGACACCGTCGACACACGGAACGCACAGAGGCACTGGCACCGCGGAGGAATTAGGATCGGAATTGAAAGCGAGAACCGTTTGGTAACCCACTGAGGCACCATATTATTTTATTCCGCCTCTGCATTGTCAATATAAACATTGTCCTTGCAATCGAGTTTAAATCGTATTTAAATACAGTGCAAATAATTTTTAAATGCCTTTTTATTGAACATTATTTGGTGGAGAGAACGAGGTGTAATTTTACAAAATGGATTTTCCAGGAAATAATTTAATTTCTGCTTCGAATATGGTAAGTATAAATTCCGATAAAATATAAAATTAAAAGGTTTTTAAAGGCTTAATAGCTTAACAAAAGATTTGTTGTAAAATATTTTCAGGAAGCAAATGGCACGTTCCACAATTTGTTTTAATATAACAAATATAATTTTAACAAATATATATTTTCCTTTGAAAGCCCTTTGGTTAAGTATACAGACTGTGTTGGTCTCGAATTGGCCAACTTCACATGGGAACTCGTTACTTCCTTAAGGGGTAGGGTCAGTTCAGTGCAAAACGGGGCACTTTTCAAAAAATGTTTGTGCCGAAACGGCTCAAGTCTGCTTAATAAATTAAATACCATATAATAACACAGCATTTAAAAATATTTTGAGCTATAGGAGTTATAGAGAATCTTCCAAGTCCGCTCTAAAAAAGTTGGGTTGCGGTGAACATCCTTACTCTCCACAGGATTATGCGATATATAAACATATAATTCATTTGTTAAAGGATAAGGGTCCCGAGGAACTCACGTGGCGTTTTTTGTTATTATAATTTTTTTCAGATTTTTAATAAAACTGGAAGTCAAATAAAATAAAAGTTTATTTGTGAAAATCAAAATATTATAAAAAAAATAAATTTAAAAAAGGCCGACGTGACCTGAAGAATTAATTAAAAATTTGTGTGCAAAATTTAAAATTGTTCGGTTTAGTAGATGTTGAGTTATTGTGTTCACAGATTTGCAAAACAAAACCAAGTAGGAAGCTCTGTTCAAACTTTCATTACTTGGTCATTTTTGCTCCCATCGATGTAAACTTTTTACCCTATTTCTCAATATTAAAAAAAATTAAAATCACATTTTTAAATACCATAAGTACCTCTCATTATTATATAGAGCTGCGCGTTAGGTTCGCTTTCCAACTTAAAGTCGGTCGCAACATGTTCGAGTTGGACGTAGTTGCTCAGTTGTAGGTTGCGCGTTGTCTTAAAGGTTGGGGGTAAGGTGGGTCCACATAAAAGTTAAACAAACAAGAACTTAAAGTTAAACCTTTTGTTTTAGCAAATGGCACTTTTCCAAAGTGTGTCCCTCTAACTTTTGATTTTCATTACTTTCCGCAAGACATGCCTATTTTTGGTAAGGACAGCAGGTTCGGCTAAGCCCTTTTATCGTATTATTAAACTTAGTGGCCTTACAAGGGTTATATCTCTGGTTCTGTAGATATGTTTAGACAATTATTTTGTATTAAATTCTTTCTCATTTGTCTATTTTGGAAACAGACTTTAGTTGGAGCAGGAAGTTTAGAAATTAAGGCAAATTAAATATAATCTAGTTCATCTAGCATATGCGTTATTTTTAGAGTTGCCTTATTAAATTATCTCCCTTTTGCAATACAGCTACTTGTGAACGAATGCACAACTATGTCTGTTGCCTGGCAAACAGCCCCTAGTAGCGTTGCAGCGAAAAATTAAAACAAATTAGGGTTGGCATTCCCGTACAAAGACTAACCTTTGCACCAAAAGGATGGCAAAGCTGGAGCTCGCGTGGGATTATGTGCATAGTTGTGCCTTGTGGGCGGGCTTAAAGTGTTATGACTTTTCCCGGAAAGCTAAAGTTTTAAAGTCTTAGGCTAAGCTGCTAGTTGGCAGCATATGTTTTGTATATAAATTGTGCAGTTCCTTATGGTTTCGCCTCAGAATGCACATAGACGCTTCAACGTAATTGCAGTAATAGAGAGTCAATGCAATGTGTCAGTTTCTCTTTGCTTTTTCACATCAATTTGGTTTCCTAAGAAACACTTCAATTTATTTCCTAGCTGCCAAGGAAGTCTGCGATTCTGTACGAAATGTATTGAAAAGTGTTTCCGCAAATGCAGCATCTACGGGAGACCTTTGACGGAAATTGTCTTGAAAGTGTTCTTCAAATGTGATTGCAAGCTTGCAAGCTTCCGGAGTGATAATATTTCAGAACAACATATTCTTTTTAAATCACATCACCGTTTCTGGGGGGCATTCAAAGATTCGGTCACTTTCAGCTCTACGGAATGGAAAAAACAAGCTTAGTGATTGTCACGGTCGCCATGGTAACATTAGAAAGCCATATTTGCCGAGCTGTTATTGTGCTTTGAACCGAAGCTATTCATATGTAAGAGCGCATAGTAGCATGTCACTTCATTTATTGTTCGCTTCATGGCCTGGCTATTAAACTATAATGAGTCTTTTCATTAAAGCCAAATATGACGACCGTTTTTATTATTAATGATTGCCGCCCCTAGTGGACACTCAGGACTTTTTTTGTTTACCTTCGCCTGGGCCGTCGTATGTACGTGTTGTATCCTTTAAGCTGTTTTATTTCTGAGCGACGTCGGCGTTTTGTTTAGCCAAGTTTTTTTGTGAGCCGGTGAGTCTACGCCATTCGTTTCTACCCAGCATTACACTGCTTATTTCTGGTGAAATATTGGGGCTTAACTTTATGTCTTCCTCGGCGGTTGCGGTGAGTTGGGTACGACAGTTATTCGTTTTAAAATGCAAGTTGCACGGGGGCTTACTAAATTGTTATAAATTGACATAAAACGTCGCAATTGCGCCATTAATATTAATGTCTTTGATGGGGTTTTTAATTTAATACTGTCGGAGTCGAGTCCTTGGGAGATTACCTGGAAGCGCTTTTATGGCAGCTCGCGGTTATCTTGGCTTAAACTGCATTTAGCGGCAGTCAAATGGCAATTCAATATACTGGGGTATAAAGCCCGCTCGACTTCCTTTGTTTCGATTCGAATTCGATTGCGACCCCCTGCGGCACTTGAGACCCCAAACATCGAAGGTCACAGCCCCGGGGGTGACAGAGCCGGGGCCGGGACCTGGACTTGTTGATTTCTCGCTTCAGAGCGCCAAAAACATAAATAAATATTTAACGAGTAAGCCATTGTCATTCGCACGCCACCACAAAGGAGCGCAGATCGAAGAATCGGAATCCTGGCCATCGGGTCTCCGGCGGCCAACAAACTCTGGCCGAGAAAAAAGCCACACACGTGGCCATTTTGTAGAACTTTGCACTTTGTCTTCAAAAGTAAACAGCATGTGGACACTCCTCTCGACATGGGCGGGGACTTTACATATGTATGTATCTCTGTTTCGATTTTCTCCCATGCCTCCCGGCTCGTGGCTAACTAGTGACTTGAATAATAACTTTTCGCCCCATTTATCTCTTTGCTGGGCTTTGGCAAGAAGCAAATACGCACACAGAAAATAAAAAGCAAACAAACAAAGAGTAACAGAGTAACAGATTTCATAAATCACTCTGCCACTCCCGTTTGCAACTTTTTAAATTTGAATACAAGGGCTCTTTGCTTTCATTGCCTGACACTATTCTTGACTCTGCTTAACAAGTTTCCGGCTGCATCCTGCGGGTTGTCTAGGTATTTCCGCCCGTCTCGCCATGAATATTGCAAACACTAAAGTCGGCTTGTGCTCAGAATGCAGGAGAGCACGTCTTGGAAGAATGCTTACAAATCTTTTTTTTATTATTTTTTCAAAGGACTTGCTTGGCACTGTAACTGTTGACCTTTTCAAGATGTTTACAAGCAATAATCTAGGAGGATTTATAAAGGTATGCTGCTTCCGGACGGTTTTTAATTCAATTTACTGCGCCTAGAATATTCCAAAGGCAAGATTAACTTGCAAGAAGCAAGGCTATACAAAGGGGAATTTATTAAGGTAGGAATGTAGTTTGCTTCACTAATTACATAGTTTGCATATCCGGCAGGTAAATGACTAATGATTTAAGTCAAAGACAAGTAAATAATCTTTCAAAATGTAAATAATAGTCAAATAATTGAAGCTTAAACGAAAATAAATCTCTTATAGTTGATTAAATTATGCTGAAATTACCCCCAAGCTATTAAAGTTACCTGAACCTGTAGCTACTCCACCTTCAGAGGCATTTAAGGCAACTTTTGCTGAGAAAACTACACATCATTGTGCTACATATTATTAAAGTTCTCAGCCAGCGGAGCGTGTTTCGGGCAATTGTGTTTGTTCGGCGCGTGTGTCGGCGTCGCCGTTGTGTCGCTTAAATCAATTAAGCGTTTTGACAGAACAACAAATGAACTCGTGCGTAGCCAAGCGGTTATGTGTGTGTGGGGCTCAGGTCGCAGAATCACCCCAGGACTCGTGTCATCCCATAGTCTCCTTGCCAGCCGATTAAGCACTTTACGTGCTGCAGTTAACGCTGCCGGCTAATGGCTGATGGCTGTCGTGACGGATGCTGTGGCACAATAACATACGCACTCGTACATCAAAACTAAAGTTTGCTCGGGCGGAACGGGGGCCATCGGGTGGAGTAAAACTTTGTTATTTGATTGCCCGGGCCTGTCAACACATTGCGGCTTCCTAATAAGTCGCCTTCTGGCCGCAATGCGGCTCCTCGGGCCCTTCATCGGGATGGGATGCGAGTGTATCTGTCGGGTGTCACGCGAGCGGGCAACTAAAGCAGGAAATGGATAAAAGGACACGCAGGACCTGCTTCGTCACCTCCCGCACTCCTTCAAATTCAATCCCCAACAAATTTATACGCAATTCTCGTTGTGCGACTGTGACGCTGATTGTGACAGCGGCGAGAGCAGAGTTGCCATGAAAACACACTTGTAGGTCCTGGCATTTGAATTTGAGGCTGCTGCTGTTGCTTGGCTGCTTCATTGCGAAAAAATTACCACTGGAAAATGGGTTTCCCAATTGACAGTATTTAAAACTTTGTTTCGTAATGAATAAGTTATAATTATTATTTATATATTTCGCACTGTGGTACAAGTTGCAAGGGTTGAGTTAATTAACTGCAAAATTAAAGGAAATACTTGATATATTCTCTAACAAGATCATTAAAATCAAGCTAAATATATTTGATATGCTTTTACATGCGACTCTAAAAAATATGCTTTAATATTGTATATTTAGAAGAACATTCAGACCAGAACTTAAGCTCTGAATAAAGTCAAAAGAACATAACATGCCTCTGCTTCGGCGCACTTAACGCTTTTGTTGCAATAAAATTTACAAAAGATTTTAACAGCAAAGTGTTGCTTTGTCTCTAACAAGATCTTTGTGTTTTTTTTAGCATGTTAAATTATTTTTTAAATTTTGTATAGTTTTCTTAAACCCTTTGTGGGACAAAATGCATTGCAAAGACTTTCAGTAAATTCTGTCTATTTTTCTTTTTAAAAAAACGGATTAAAACGGTTAGCTCAAAAAAATGATAGGGAGTTTTTAAAACCCCTTAGAGCTGTCATTAGCAGATTTATTTTATGTTGAAGATCACGATTTTCGCCAGTGTCTTACACATGTGTGTAGTTCCTTGTGGCTGGCGTGCTTGCGTAATGTAAAACGGCGTTGACGTTGCCGCTCTCAACGCGATGTTGCTGTCACTGTCTGTTTTATGAGATTCACGCTTGGGAAACAGCAGGGATCCTGTCCTCTCCTCGCCCTCTCCCGGCTGCTCCCTTTTGAAGATGCTCCATAAATCTTATCACATTTTTGCTGCTCCTCAAATTGAATGTGTGGTGCAGATGAACATTCTGAAGTGTCCTGGGGGCGGGGCATTCCTTATTCGTTATTTGTTACTCGCGGCGCGCCCTCACTTTGTACTTTCGCAGCAGAATGTCTTTCATTACTTTCAAATGAAAAAGTTCGTCCTTGCCGGGGCGGCTCTCATATGCAGCTGATTCATTGATTATCGGCGCAAAATTACACGTTCGCTTATAAAAAGGCAGTGCCATAACTTCTCGCCAAATGTGCGCTGTCTTTGACCCCCCGAAGCCAGTTCCATTTCCACATATACAACCATTTTCAAGTCCTTCGGTTTCCTAGATGGGAATGTGGAGCACTGAGCCGCTTTGCCAGGATATTGTTGTAAGTAGCCCCAGGACAGACTGTTGTCTGTCTGTTGCTTGTATTTTTCCATTGTTGTCAATTTGCTCGATAAGCCGCTTTCGAAAGTTATTAATGCCGTAATGACAGATTCTAGCCCCAAGTTAATGGCATTAAATCCCCATTGACAGTCTGCGCTCGATAAGCCTTTTCCTTTGAAAATGTGTCGCCGCCACCTCGAACCAATTATTTATGGATGGGCAATTGAAAACGGCTTTTCATTCATTGTGCAAATTCAATAACAGCCCAAAATGCGGAAAAGCCAATTAAAACACAAAGCTAAGCTCTCCGCTAAATAGAATGGCAAACAAAACAACTTTCCCCCAAAAATAGTCATTTAACTGTGACTACATTATTTTCAAGTCGTAACTCTTTTTGTGAAAACTTATTTTCCTCGGGGGGACATTTAAGAAAACTAGAGATAGGAAATTAAATTAAGTTATATGTTAATTTGATGGCCAAATAAAAGGACATTTTACACGAATTATTGACATTTTGTAACTATTTTGTTAGTTATTAAAATGTAAATAAATTTTTGTAAATAAAATTAATTCTTTGAAAGTGAAAATTAGAACAGAATTAAAAATGAAATTTCAAACTAAACTTGTGTAATCGCTTGCATTTATTTATTTATTCTGGTCTGGTTCTTTAATTGTCATTGTTACTACTTTTCCTTGGAAGTTTTGGTCATCATCCCAATAATTCGATAGAATTTGCTGTACAATAAAGCTTATTAAGATTCAGTTGGTTCAGTTGCTCCAAGAATACTCATTGAACTGTGGGTGAAGTATTGCAAAAGTGGCTCACTTCTTGTACCCTTGAGTGACTGACACATCGAAGTCTGCAGGACATGCACTTTGGTGTACAAGGGTCCTTCCACCGACTACATATACTCCCAGTTGTCAGACTATTTCCGGCGATATACTCGTACCGTGTGCTCCCTCTGACCTACATCAATAATTCAGTTGTGGGCCCGACAACGGGAAAGCAATTAAAAACTGGCAGCACGCACATCCTGGCTCCTGGCTCCTGGCTCCTGGCTCGTGGCCCGCACGCAGAAGGAGTGCTGCCTACTTGTGGGGCGGGAGAGCGAGCCATAAAGCATAAATCACACGCACCAACAACACGTGCCCGCCGTAAAGGCTCAAAGTTGAGCTGTCAGCGGTATAGAGCTGGGAATGGAAGTGAGAGTGAAAGTGGAAATCGGGCGGGGGATTAGGCGGTGTAATTGCAAATTCCATGCCACGCACTCGAGTCCTAAATCAAACCGAATGCGAACCATTAATGTGACCGCAATTGCATAAAATTATCACGCACCAAGTCCGGGGTGAAAAGCCGCCGAAATCGAGGTTGGAAAATGGAGGAAACTCGACAGGTTCCGCCTACGATTATCCAAAGTCGATGATCCGCGGCACACACCAAGAAAAACGGAGGGAGAAAAGCCCAAGTACAACACGGCGTATGTGCAACGTTTTCACTTTTACTTTTTAATTAAATAAATCGTTACGCGGCCGCCACAGTCTGAAAAGTTCGCGGCCAAATTCAAACAAATATTGGCAATGACTCTTGAAATGGCGCGAAAGTTTCCGCGAAAAGTTTCCAATACTGCGGAGGCCAATTAATTGCTACCCACTGACTTGGCAAATTCTATTGAACGGAATATCTTAAACGTTTTCGCCACCCGGCGATTGGAAAAAATTTGACTAAGTATATAATAAATATTTTATTGCCGCGACCAAGACGTTTATAACAACAAAAGAGAGCACGCGGCCCACGTAATAAAATGTTGTCTAAAATAAATTTGCATGTCCTCCGCTGCCCCGGGCGGGAAATGGGTCACGGGATTGCCTGCCCCTCAGCTGCTGTCCCGCTCCCAAGGAAGCCCTAAAGTGACTCTTGGCTCGGTTGGGATTGAAAAAAGGGCGACCCAAAGTTGAGAGCTCTGAACATTGTTTCAGTTTGTTTAATATTCCCATTATATTCATGTGCAGATGGCGAAAAGTTTTCAGCTATTTCAAGTGCAGTAAATCAGTGTGCAGACCACAGAGGACGTTGCCATTGAAAGTGGAATAATTATCCTGCGGCTTTGGGCGGGCGTCGGGAGCCTTGCATTAATAATCACACAATGGCGATGATGATTTCCCGGAACATCACGAGTATTTCCACTCATCGCTATTTTAGAGCGGAGCTCGTGTTTTGCGCTTCTGCAAATGCGTGAACAAAGCACTGAACATTTTTAATGAAGCCTGAAATCGAATGCGGGATGGACCTCTCCCGCGGGAACACTTTCGCGCCAGCCTCGACCCATCATGTGTCACGTGTGGCCTTCGAAAGAAAAAAATGTAGAAGGACGGGCCAGGCCAGCGGATAAAGTGCGGAGCGAGAACAAATTGTCGAGCTTATTTATAACGAGTGGAATTTTTTAAGTTTGCGTGGGAGAGTCGAAGAGAATCCGAGGAGTCCCGGAATTAGAAAATTCACTGGATGTAAATGCGGGCCCCAATCCACCGGAGACTTGGCCAGGAACTCGGGCTCACAAGAGGCATTAGCATGTTATTTATTTCCAAGTACTAGTGGCTGCCGCGACACCACTTCCACTCCCAGCAGGACTCCAGCGGAATTCCCACACATTCTGTGCCATTTATTTCGGCAGACGCATCTGCTTCATCTGCAGGGTACAGGACTATGACATGATTTGAAGAATTTTGATGATACACTCATTTTCCCGGCAGAGTGGGACGGCTTTCATGGTCAGAACATGTGTGGCAAGTCGCTTGCGGAAGGAAGCGTGCATATGAAATGTTTATTTAACTTCAGGCGTCTCCAGCACAAGCTGTTCAACGCATGAATATCTCCGCCTGTAAGCAAACACAAAAGTTGGGTTTATTGAACACTTGCACACGAACATTTATATATAAAAAATATATACATCAACAATTTAAGAAAAGCTATTTGAGCTCTTATCTGCTATTTACATACTAGCCAGCAATAAACGCATAAATATTTACTCACGTTTCTAATAGCGGTGGCCAGATCTTTATGAACTCAGTATAATCAAATGGGTAAAAAGTATACTAAAGAGCTCAAGCCAAGCCAACTTTGAGTAGTGGAAATATTAAATATTAAGTTATGAATTTGCAAATCCCAATTAAGGCCAGTATTGTGAATGTTAAATCTAGTGTCAAGAGCTTTAATTAAAAACGCAGCAAATGTATACGAACCTGATAAAATCGCTTTCTAATTTAGTCTCAACGCCTTTCCTTTTTCTATTCGACGTAATCGATAAGCATACGTTGCAAAGTCATTAGGGCAAATACTTCCTAGAAACTTTCCTTAGTTTGTAAGCCATACGATTAAGCCATTATGGCGTGGAAAATACGTTTATAGGGAAAATGGCTTTAAGGATGTGCCGTGTTTGCGCCAGGACATTACCCTGCGCCGCAACCAGGACATGGAGTGGAGCCTGATGATGATGTGTTAATGAGCCCAAAGGGGTAACTATTCGGATAATGATTATTTGAGCATCGGGTCTCAGATGAGGGAAAACTTTTGGGGCCGTACACACACCCTCCCGTGGGTACATAACACACACACTCCTTTAATGTGTGCGCGTTAAAGTAGTGTTGCATAAATCATGGCTGCCAACTAAATAGAGTATTTATTTGTGGATTAGATTTAAGCCGGGCTGGGCCAAAAATAATTACCAGCCACACATTCCGGACGCCCGAGAGAGCTCTTGAGAAGCCACGCTGACCCTGAAAAGGCTCCGCAAACAATGGAAATTTTTATGTACATTTCATTGGACTTAATTGAATCGCTCGCCGTTAATGAAGATGCTCCGAGGAACCTCGGGCGTCCATACGCTGCCAAAAACACTCACTCACTATACACTCTATACCATATATATATATATATATATGTATGTATAAGGTGGGCGGAGCGCTCGTGCTGCTCGAGCAGTTTGTTATGATAATAATGTAAATTAATTACTGCTAGCAGTCATGGATTAGGCCGTCCCATCGGCCAAACTGCTGCTCTCGGCCTTCTTTTCGGGGCCCATAATAATAATAATTTCCGCTGCGGAGGCGCTTAATGGGAAAGTCTTAACTTCACATTTCCGCATCTCGACGGCTGACGGTGTAAATGCCTTCCATAATCGCTACTTTGCTACTTTGCTGCCGGGCTGCTCGGCTGCTCCTCGGTTAACTGCAATTTGGAGCCACTTGGCCCTGTCTGATCCCCGTAATTGCGATCAACTTAAGGTGCCTTTATCGAAGCGAACGAATTAGGACAATCCGGCGGCGGTGCTTTTATTTATTGCAATTCTGTAACTATTTTTTGTGGGCGGCTGCGGTGATTTTTATTACTAATTAGCATTGCCTGTGACATGGAAGGACTCAGACATAAATCACGGTCATCCGGCTCGCAGCAAGGTATTTATTGCCTTTTTAACTAAATGCCACTAATTACCGAAAGTAGCTTAAAGCCAACCGAACGGCTCGGCCGCAGTGCCAGTTTTTATAACGCATAAAATATTTATGGCTCTGGCCGTCAGGTTCATAAAACGCCAGCCTTTCGGGCCAGCGCAGCGCCAAGGAAGTACTCGCCGAAGCCATAAAACCCCAATAGGCGATACCCAATGGGTGAACCGATGACAGTGGAGCGAGTGGCTCCCTTGGTCCTTTGGCTGTGTTAGCCTCATGTCCAGGGGGAAACCACTGAGTCCCACTGCTGCTTGGTATGCGAAGCGTTGTCGCCGTTTTGTTTGCAATAAATGTTTAAACTCTGCATAACTTCTTAATAATTAAGCGTCGCCCATAAATCACGTAGCCGACCGGAGGCCCGATGTCGCTCGCCCGGCCGGCTGGCTGCTGGCCTGCGCACATTCCATTAATTAAATCGCTGCATTAAATGTATTATCGTGCTGTTGCTCCTCTTATTGTTATCGTTATTTGCTCTGGCCATTCCCTGTTGTCCTCAGAGCCAGCTTTCGGTCGGTCCCTTTGCCTTATTTATGCTCCTGTCTAATTGGCTCTGCTAATCACAATTTGCGGTGCTCAGCGATTTGGTCTGAGGACCGCAACATGTGTTCCCTGGGCCCCGAATTGTTTGCCTTCGTTTTCTTCATATTATGTAGTATAGATATTATATAGTACAGATGTGAGTTCTTGGAAGAAGTGTAACGCTTGCTGGGATTCTTAGCGTTTGTGAGAAAAAGAGTCCCGCCGTTTGTAAAGTAGCTACAGAAAGCTAGTCTTTAAATGCTACTATAACTGGTTACAATGCGTAATAATTAATAATTATTTATCAATTATAATTATTATACTTCTTTCTCAACTATGATTTGTTGAAAAGATAGTCCGTTTACAAGGTCTTATTAATATTGTAATACTATTTTTCCTACAACATTGATAGTTACATTTTTTTGCATAGACTCGTTTTAAAACTTATGAAGAACGTACATAATTAATAATTCCTAGAATGCCTCGACTTAATTCTTCATATTAAATATTTGACACAAAAACTACCAAGTTACCAACTAGCAAGTTACCAAGTGAGAGTGAATTTCTTTGAAAAGAAATAAGAAAAATGAGCTCCCTCTTGTAGAATTAAATTCGCTGTATTTCCCCCTCTCTCGGCATCATCTGCACGCTTTGCTGGGAGTTCCAGAGCTTTAAATGAAATATGTTAACAAGTTTTATGAGATACTCGTACCGCCGAGCTTAACGAGTGAAAAATGCGCAACCTTCACATGAGGCTCTGATAAAGAGCTCTTCCTTTGCTGGGCGCACTGCACTCGGCAGAGCTTAAGGCGAGCGGAGGAAAACCCTTTGCGGAGTTCATCAGAAGCTGATATGAATCTGGCAAAGAGTAGTGGTGCTGGGAAAGGAAAAGGGAAAGAACAACAATCCGCAGTGAAAGAATATAAATAAGAAGGCAGTCGCCAGACTTTGCTTTCGACTGGCTGTCATGTTTCCTCGACGGCAGGAACACTCACCTGCTGCCAGTCAGCAAGTCGCTGCTGCTGCGGTGTATAAATGTTGTTGGTTTGCTTAACGAATGAGTTTCTTAACCCGTTGCTGCCTGCCTTTATTTATTGTGCCTGCAAATTGGCCGCGGGCTCTTTTCCAGCTTCTTAAAAAATCTGCTCGGAGGAGGTCCTGGCCATTAATTGAAGCACTGCGTGGCCCACCGAAGCGTAGGCGCCTGAATATTCAAGTGTTTGCCTCCGAGACAGGAGGAATCAATCGCCGGGACAGAGACACCGCTGAGACTGATCAACTCCATTAGCTCTTAAGCGATTTTATCAGCGGTGATTAGACATTTTCACTTAGCTCGTCGCGTTCCCCTGATTACTTGTTTACTCGCACATAAAGCGGGAAAGTGGCTTGCCCAGAGTTTGTGACACTTAAATACCCCGGCGTTCGAATCGCTCTTGAACTTGGGTTCCTTGAACCAAACGACGACGAAGAGGTGCAAAAATAAATCCCTGCCAGCTGACATTTGGCATATTCATAGCCAGGCACGCATTTGTTTGATTTTCACGTACGATTCCGTTGCTTTATCTCATTGTGTGCCGTGTGTGCCTGTGTCCTGTGAAATTCCATCGTCCTGTTTACACTGACAGTCCTTGTGAATGGCCGCCCAACGGGCATCCTTGCCTCTGATTCAGTCTCTGTCTGCGTCTGCCACTCGTTAGAATGTCCTTGTTTTTGGCCTGTTTACTTTGCATTTAAGGCAGCCAAAATCAATAGACTGCCTGGCACTTATGCACGCGCCCACAAGAGCCGTGTTCGGCTCGCTTCCAAGGAACTAGTTCGGAGGAGGTGGAGTATGGGAGACACCTGTACAAATATCCCTGGTTTAGGCTGAGATCCCGGCTCATTCAGGACCTCCATTTAGGCGCAAATGGGCGCCCTGAATGGCCAACCTTTGCTGGTCGAGAACGCTTTATTATTTTAAGTATACGCTACGGCTTCCGTGTTTTGATTTAACACCTTTACAGGTGCTTTGGTTCTCTGCCTTCGCTTAATCGGCAGCGAGGTCTGCCCGGGTGATTTATAATTTTAATGATGCTGCCATAGCTGGGCATAAAAACGGAATCGACAGCGCGTGTTTTGCCTTCCGCCTCCTTGCTTCCTACTCTCATTATTTTACACGCACCGGACCGAGTTCCTGGTTTTCGCAGGATGAGTCTGCAATGTTTGCCTACCACGTTTTACCCTAATTTGGCCGAACGAACACCTCTCGATGGAGCCCGATCTATGCCTGTTGATTAAGCTGTTCAGTAAAATATATACAGGAGGCAGGTGGTAAAGGGAAATTCCGAAATTCGGAAATTCGAGTTCAAGTAGAGGGGCGGGCGTGTGAAATGGACGAGGCCGCACGGCGGATACTTAATGTATCAGCAATTTGGCAAGTGTATTGATTTTGATTGGACGCCAACGCTCGGCCCCCATTAATTTGCTCGCTTTGATTTCGAGTCGACACATTCGTGGGCGTGGGCCAAGTTAAGTGTTTTCAAATTGCGTTACCTGCTGATTTGTGATACTGACTTTAAAGTGTCGCCCTGATGGAAACGTGTAACAGATTAGCTTTCACCTTGCGAGTGGCCAAGGGTTTGTGCGGGGCGAGTTTTCCCATCAATGTGTCAATCACAGGGGGCACACACACACTCTGCTTATCCTGTAAAGGCTTTCCTAAGGCTTGTCCCCTGAGTTGTTTAAAAAAACAACAATCGGCTTAGGCATTTGTACACAAATATTTGTGTATCACTTCTGGACCCCAAGCACCTGCCAGGATCTCGGGGCAGGTCCTGGGGACTTATTCCGGGGTTCGGGAGCCGATGACAGGCTTAGCACTGCTCAAAGGCCCAGACAAAAAGGTGATGTCTCTGCATCGTTATTGTTCGAATTGACCGTTGATGCTATTTCGCCGAGGAGTCACATTTTTAAGCGCATTAGACGAAGCTCCTCCTCCTCTCGGCTCTTGGCACAGATCCAGCTGACGTGGCGTTTCTTGTCTCTTATTAAACTTGTATAGCGTACACGGGTCCTGGGCTTATCCTCTTACGGCTTGCCAACATCGAAACACAGAAAGAAAATAGGTCGTTTAAATAAGGAAATTAACTTTGGTCGGCTCTCTATTTATGTGACAAATTATATAGTTTAACAGAAATATTTTTAAGATTACTAACTGAGTATTTAATGGGGATCTTGTATTAAT
>JAEIIH010031272.1:0-23436 GCA_018904745.1 Drosophila orosa
TTTAATCACATTGGCACAGGATAATTTTATTTAAATGAACAATTTTAAAAAACATGGACATAGTTATTAATGTACATAGTTATATATTTTTTGTAAATGTTATGAATTAAACAAAAAGAGTAGACAATACCCACCAAGATACATATAATAGCGGATGTATAAAGTCGTAAATTGTAAATGGCGTCATCATTCCTTTAAATCCTATAAATTCCTCTTCAATTCAGAAAGAAAGAAACAACAATATTAAATAAATAAGAAAACAAGTGTTCCTCAAATAAGACTAATTTTCCAATTAATCAGAGTTCCCAGGAAAATGTTGGGACCATTTACTTTTATTAATGTCAAAGCTTAATTAGTTTGATATCTTCCTGGTTCATAATTCTCGGCTCTCCCTCCCCGAACCGAAATCATTTGCATAATTTGGCCATTTAATTTGGCATGCTCTAATTAAACAAGTTAATGGCGTTCTGTGTGGCTAGCTGAGAAATGTCTGCTGTCACCTCGGTCCAATTATGGCGCCCAGGCACTCTCTCTCTCTCGGCCCTTGAACAGAGTTCCCACAGTTGCGGGTAGGGAACAGGACGAGCTCTAAGGAGCAGCACTTAGCTGCGTATTTTACAGTTCATTGCATTGTTATATAATTTAACAGGCAAACACCTTGCCTGAGTGCACACACTCAAAGGCATTCGCACACCCCCGAGTCACACACATCCATTTCCCCGGCGCGGGAGGAGGGCCGGAGCTCAAGGGGAGGGAATGGCCAAAAGCCGGGCAACAATGTAGCCAAGTTTATTTGTGCTAAAAAGAGTTCCTCAGACTTAACCTCCTCAAGTTGGGGTGCCATTTGCAACACACACACTCGCACACACATGCGCGGGTGCTTATGAAATGGCTTTGGGTTTGGACTCGAGCCACGGGAGAGTGTGTAAGAAATTGCTACAAAAGATGCCATTAAAAAATCTTTGTGTTGCCACAAATAAATCCAGCACAAACTCAAACGCACTCGTTCACATAAGGAACATACTTACACTGAGAGAAACTGAAATGTTAAAGATAAAGAGCCTTTTAACACAATTGAATTGAAATAAGTTGGGGGCTTATTTTTTAAAGAACATTTCCAACAGCACGTTAATCGTAGTAATTGGTCACATTTCCCAGCGATACATCTAAATACATCCGTAAAAGATTCTTTAAATATTTGTAGCAACATTTATGCACAGTATCCCATTAATGTATCACAAAATTGTAACAATTGAAAAATAGGGAATATTGAAATATTAAATCAACATAACAAAACAAAGAATAAAAGGAAATCTTGCTCAGAATGTAAGTAAATTTTTCCTAAATACTTAACATTTGACTACTTTTTTGTTAGTTTCTGGCAGTTATAAAAAGTTGAATTTAAATTCTCGCGCCAGAATTTAATTGCTTAATTTATTGTTTTAATATCTGTTACAAATAACAAAGGAAAAGGAAACTGGAAAAAAGCTTAACATCTATTCTTATCATAATTATACACATTTTCTTTCGCTGTACTCGCACAACAAAGAGCTTTACATCCATCAAAGTAAAAACTAAGTCGCTGGTGGGGGGCATCAACAAAAGTTGCTAAGCTGGGGCACCCAGGGGTGAGGCATAGGTAGGGGGAGGGCGAAGAGGGCTTGGGTTTCCCATTTCAGATGGCTTAACACATTTTACACTTTTGCAATTGTTTTGCTGGGGCTCGCAGCCCCACTCCTTAGCACTCTCCAATATCAGATCTCCACACCCTTCGACGCCGACTCCGACTCCGACTCCGAAATCTCCAATCTCCACTGCGGCTCCATGCGTCACTGCATACTTTTCGGCGGGCCCCCGTTTAGCTGTCACTCCAGACTTCGGGGAAATCCAAGCCCAAAGCCCAATCCCGCCCCAAATCTCGCACATTAACACATTTTCATGGCTGCGTGGGCCCCATAAAACGCACTCTCTAAAACTATTCCGCCACGGCGTGTCGAACAGTGAATTTGGCTACGGCTAAGTCTAACTACCTTCTAACCCAACCCAGGACTTCGCCTAAGCCCTGCTCTCGGATCGTAAAAAACGGCGGAAAATCCGCTTTCAAAACGCTCATGTGCGGGAATTTGCATAGGAAGTGTGTGCGTGTGTGGAAGGGGCAAGTGGGGGAGCGAAGGCGCGAAGCAGCCCTGAAAACTGCTGTTGCCATTCACACGCTCTTGGGCCGGGCCAATACGTCAGTAAATTGGCAGCAAATGAAGCCAGCAAAAACTGCACCAGAAACCGAGAGACAGACACTTCAATTTGGCTGATGCTGCCGCTGTTGCAGCTGCCATTCATTCACCTTTTGCCTGCATTGTTGTGTTTTTATGGCGTTATTTTTTAAGTTAGCTGTTTCAGCTTTTTAGGACCACAAGTTGGGTTGCTGCGTGATGGATAACCCTCTCTCAGGTCCTCATACATACATATATTGAGAGAAAATCTTACCTTTATCTGAGATAAAACAATGATCTAAAACACTTAAGGTTCATTTGTTTATAATTATAATCATTGTAAGTTTGTTAATTTTAGCTAAAGCCTAACATCTAGCAGCCTGTGCTATGATATCTTAATCAGAAAATGTTGTGTTAATAAATAAGCTCGAAAAGTTTAACAAATTAATAGTCCTGATTATTGCATGTCATCAAAACTAAGCCAACAATTAAATATTTAATCACCAATGTCAATCGAGTATGTTGTAAATAATGACTATAATTATTAGAATAAAAGCTAAAGTTGTGAATCCTTTCTAAGAATAGACTTCAACGAAGCCAAAAATTTAATGTGTTCAGTTAGAAACAAAAACATAAATCAGTTGTTTATGTTTTGTTCACGTTATTAATTGCTTTGATGTATTAAGTCAAAAATTAACAGTAAATATACCTAATATTAATATTTATTATAAGTGTTTTCGGGTTCTTCCTGTGTGTTTTTCCTATTAGCGAAGTAAAAGCCATTGCTCCCCGCTATCTGTTATATCTTCTTGGCGGAAAATCGACTGTCACCGAGGCAAACAAAGCCGCGGCATAACTTTAGGCTGCCGCTGGAAATCGAAGGGATTATCTGATTCCCTGCTCTATCCGGCGACTACACTGCACTACACTACTCTACACTCCCCTGCCTTGGCTTCCCTCCTGATCGATGTGTCATTTTGACAAGCAAATTAGCATACGCCGAAGCTGAAAGCTGAGAGCTGAGCGCGGAAGGCTGGGTCCCGAGCTGCTGGAGAAGACAGCCTCATTTGCTGAGGATGATCGCCGCAGAGCTGGGTTCACCTGGAGCCATGGTCGTCGTGGCAATCCCTGCTGAGCGAGTGCTTGCAGCAGCATTTCCATGGCAATGCCGCAGAATTTGCATTGCAAAGTTGCCCCGATCGGCGATCGTTACATAAAGTACGCCACCAAACCCGCCCAGCGCCAGCGAAATAGAAGGCAAAATAGAAGGCAATAGAGGCGCAGACCGCATCCGAATCCCAGTACCAGTCCCAGTGCCAGTCCCAAATCTTGGGCCCATCCTCAATGGCATCTTGATCATGTCATTTGTTCTGCGCAATGACAGTTGCCGCAGCCGCAGCCGCAATTTCCTGTTGGCCATAAATTGAAATAATTGCGGATCGCATGCGCTGATTTCAATCAGCTAATTGACGTTTTATGATGGACACATTTCTGCCCAATAGACAAATGGACGTCGAAGGTTGCCCAAATATTGCAAGCGGTCTACACAGGAAGAAATCTAGTGATTTTTGGCAAATTAATACTGGAGAGTACAATACATTCGTACAAAGTGAAGATAAGAATTTGAATCCCAGTGTAAAGGCGGGGAAAGGGCAGGCACCCGAAATTGATATGTTGTCTATCATATCGAGAGGGCGTTCTTCGTCAACTCTGGCAGCATCTTCAATTGAATTTGATTTAGTTGGATCGCTAGATCGCTGGATCGCTGGATCGCTGGATATCTGGATAGCTGCTGCCCTTGCTCGAAGCTACATATACATATAGATGCTGAGTTCTGGATGCTGTGCCCACTTTGGGCACATCAATTGACTGCTTAGGCGGCTGTCAGATGCCTTAACGGACAGCCTACAACGCTGTGCGGCTTGTTGCCGCTGATAGATGTCCGTGATTTCGTAGAAATCGAAAGGCCAGGGCTGCCCCGCTCTCCGCCGGTCTGCCTATTTTAGTGCTAATTAATGGGAAGTACAAGGAGTCGTTCTGGTCGTTGCAGCTTAATTTGTCGCGGCTGAAACGGCTCGAATTGGCGAATCCAGTTCCCTGCCTCGACTTCTCGACTCGCACGCTCCAAGTGGGCAGCGCGCGATTGACGTGTCATCCATGTTGCAGTTGTTGCAGCTGTTGTTGCTTTTGTCCCTGTCAGCGAGGGGTTGTTGTTGGGTCTGTCGCCTGGTCAAGTGGACACCGCCGCCACCGACAGGGAGGCAGTCGGGCTTTGGAGTCCGTCTACGAATCTGCACCAAAAGAAATGGCTTTAATCTTTAAGTGGAAATGAGTGTTTAGCAAGTAACTTTAATTTGGAAATAATTAAAACTGTCTGCACAATAGATTTGTGAACTTTAATTCTATAAATTACAAGGACTACAAATTCTTTTCCAACGTTGTGACTTGTTGAAGTTCTCTTCTTATAGAAATAATTTTGCTATCGATGCTCAATAAGCTCAGTAAAATTCCTACTCTATTTTAAGGAACATATCCACAATTAATCACGTCCCGACTATATCTTTCAAGCCATGAACTCAGTTTAAGCCTAGTTTCAAAATAAAAGCCCGAAGTTTATGTGGCTCTCAATTTACTTTATTATGTGTTCGATGTTTTCTATTAAAAAAACCAATCAAAATTATTTAAACGCTGGTATCTATTTTATTTCGAGTGCTGGCTTACATTGAGTGTGCGTGTGGAGTGCGGCAAGTCTCTAGACTGCATTTGCATACGTGCAACGCTTGATTTGCTGCTCACTTGATGCCGCTGCAATTGAATGAAAGTTTTCCGATCCACTGAAAAGTGAGCCGAGTTGACCAACGCCTCGCGGGTTTCACCAAAGTGCCTCGCCGGAGCTGTCGATTAGATTGGGCCGCGGTATTTAGCTAATTACCTCAGCTGTGGAAAAGTTGCCTTGGGACACAGAGACCCGGCTGAGTGGTCACCAAACCGCTTGGAAGATGACAACTCCGAACCTTTGGTTACCGGATAACTTTCATTTAACGTCTACGCAACATATTTATAAGAATTTATGGGCATTAAAAGTATCTATTTAACATTTGTGTCCGTATTGGTGAGCTTTTCCATTGGGGTTTCCCTGATGGTTTTTGGCTTCCTAGTGGAAAGTGGCTGTATTTTGCTTAATTGTTATGACTAGATTAGTTAAACTTTTAAAATGTTTGTTAAATGTTAAATAAAATGTTTAAATTATAGGCAAGTCTTAATTATTAATAGTTTGAAGTACCCACCAGACTTGTAGATGAGTTGGCTTACATTTTGATGTAAACAAATGGCAATGGACCCAACTTTGAACTCACTTTCGACCTCAAAGACCAGGCCCCCTGGACGCCCCGTCAATTGTTTGGTCACGCACAGCCCCAGAGAATACCCCGGGGGATTCGTTCTCGATACTATGCAAATGTCGAGTATTCTGTTTTAGTTATGTGCAAATTTATTGTTTATAAAAAGCGGCAGCTTGGGGCAGGCGGAGAGCGATTGCTGCCATTGTGTGCCGTGTTCCTCTTCTTGTTTTTTTTTGTATTTTTTCGGCGGTGTTTGGGGAGTTTTTGCGAGCCCTGCTGGGTGCTGAGCCTGGTGCTCTATCAGCAACTGGTTTTGGGTTACCCGCACGCACACCGTCTCCGGGGGCAGACGAGATGCAGCGGCGATCACATAATTCGTGTTGCTGCCTCATCATTCTTGTGCTTTTCCAAGCCGCGTCCCCGGACCGGGCTCTGAGGAGGAAGACGCTTTTTGCCAAGTTTATTTTTATCAACAGCGGCAGCCGAGGCAGCAGTTTGCTGCTGTTGCATGATGGATCCACGGAGAGAAATTACAAATTCCGCATTTGCATTTAAAGTGCTGGTATGATGCTTCTACCGTATCAAGCACTGTTAGTACCTGGGCATCCAACCGAGTCCATTACTTCTAATTCGCAATTCATAACTCATAATCTTAAGCGAAGACGGAATACTATGACCGAATCGAAAAGGAGTTTTTATTACAATTCTTTAATCTGTTTTATTATTACATTTCTTATATTTTAGATTTAAATTACAATTTAAATGGATTTAAATTGACAGTTCAATGAATAAGATGCGTAAGTTAAGTTCAAACCCATATGGCGTTACGCATCTTATATACTATACTGTGCTAAACTGTTGCCTTGGCTCTATTTTTCCCTTACATATTTTTGTTCAGTGTCCTGCTTAAGTCCCTCTCCCGATCCCCGGCTGCTGTGTGTATCTGGAGACGGAGATGGAGCAGGAGATGGAGTCCGGCATCTCACGATCTTTAACATGTTTTGTCTCGATCAGTGAAATCATTCAATCAGAACGGTCAGCGTCGCTTCTTCGTTCGGTCGTTGGCAGGAAAAAGGACACAAGTACACACATACACACACACACACACACACACACACACACACTCGCCGCTCTTGTGGTTGTAAATTATATAAGGTTAGGCGAGATCTGGTTTTGTGCTTCTATAAGGAGGCCTCCTATCCCAAGTCCAGCTCCGAGTCGAATTCGCTGCGATTGAAAGTGTTAGGGAGCTCTTCGGTTTGTGCCCTGTAATGCTGCCATCAGCTCCCCGATTCGTTGGGTATATCGCAGCGGCGATATCTGTATCTGTATCGTTATTATGCAGGATCCGCGGGGCTGCCCATCAGTCGGAACGGTAGCCGCCAATTTATGACGCCCAGGGAAGTGGGTCTCGCGCTCGAACCGAACCCTTTCCCAGGACGGGTCCATAAAGCATGTTTTTAAAATTCCATTAAAATTTATTAGCATTTCACACAAAATGTGCATAAATAACCCAGTTGAAGTTCGGGACTTTTTGATAATTCGGAGCGAAGACCTCCTCCCTTACGGCTCTTTAATGATAAAAAATTGGCCATCGCCTCTCACCTGAGCCTGCTGGGATTTTGAATCGATTTTCGTTTGCTGTGTTTCGAGTTTCGTAAACTCCATAAATTCGAGGGTGTGGGGGCTGGGGATGCTCGATAAACAATTTATGCGCAATGCTGTTTGCTTTCCCCGCCGCCCTTTGTTTATGCACGCATTATCTAAACAAATACGAAAATACGAAAATAACTCATTAAATGCAACGGCCATAAAACATGGACGTTTTCGTTTCGTGTTCGTAAACGGGAAATTAGAGTTAATGCAATCCCGATTGCTCTTCGCCCCCTCTTCCTGCCCCCTCCACAGGCCCTGGCTTTGGGCCCAGGTCCGAGCATGTAAATAATTTGACAGGAGACCGATCTCGTGGCAATTCACTATGGGATACGGTAACCACTTCTGTGTAACAAATTAATAACTCGCTTAGTTTAAAAGATATCAACATGAAATTATACATTGTGATCAGATAACTAAATCACTTAACTTTCACAGGAAAAATTGTGTAAAATTTGAGATACCTCCATAAAAAATGGGGAACCTAAGACTCTATTAAAATGGTATATAAAAAAATTTTCAAAATCAGAGAACGAGTTTTCAAAGAAACAATTGGCGAAAATTGCTTCTGGAAAGACGCTTCTAAATAATAAGTTATAATCTATACATTTAATTATCTTAAAAAGTAGCAGGAGGAAAATATAAAGACTCTATATATCTCGATTTATACTAACTAGACTAAATTGAATACTTAAAAATTGTTAGAAATTAACGCTAAAATAGGCACAATATTACTAAACTTAAAACATTGAAATAATTAAACGTTGACATTCTTTTTAAAAAACATTTATTTAAAAAAATCCCCAAAATTCCCCATAGTGCAACAAGTGCAGAGAGATCACAACTCAAGTGCACGTTGTGAATTTCGGAAAGAGATCCATAGAGGGAGAGAGAGAATCGGAGAGCTAATGAACAAAGAAACAGTGAGAATCGGAACTGAAGGAGGAACTCTTCCCACTATTTCCAGGTGCGATCGGGTTAAGAACCGAAACCATCTCACAGTTCCTTTTCTTCTTTCTTTTTGTTCTCTTCCCTAATGGATGTAATGGGTTTTGTTGTGAAGTTTGTTACACTTTATTATTTTCTTATATTATTATCTAAAGACTAAAAGTAAAACCACTTTAGAGGTATTTCAGATTTTCGACATTATTATTAAAGAAAATTATTTAAGATAAGATAAAATAAGAAAATCAGTTTGTTCTAAGCAATATTTTAGGTAATGATATTAGGCGTTTATTTTTAATAAAGATTTTATTCCTCATTTTTTATATATACATATAAAAGAGACATTTTATTAGTATAAATAAATAATCTGTATTTAATTATTTAAGTCTGATCGGTAAATACATTTTGTGGTGGAAGCTGCATAAACAACCTGCTGTACTTTTCTTCTGTTGAAATAGTATCTGTGTGAGTTCTGGCAAATAGTCTCTATTTTTGTGAAATAAATTTAGCCGATCAGCCGATCATAATATTCTAAAATGAATAATTATTCACATTTGGGAACAGTAAATTATTTGTAAGAAAAAGAGCAGGTAATTCTCAGTCAGAACTAATTAAATTGTGTGTGTTTGAAAGTAATATTCAAATAACAGTATTTAAATATTACAAAACATGATGGATTCATTAATAACTAATTAAAATATTAACACAGACAGATTACAGATAGTGATGAATATGGGTACTTTGATTTCTGAGACGTATAAGATTGATAAATATTTTGTGGCGTTGTAAGGGTATTCAAAGGCTCGGTCTGGCAAGGCAGCCCTTCCTTTCTTACGGATTTTCTTTTGTGCTGCTTGTAATGCAAAGCGCATCAGGCTCTGCCGCGGCCTCTGCCTCAGCCTCAGCCCTAGTCGCTGCCTGGGCCGGCGTCGTTCTTGGTGGCTTTGTCGAGATTCCTGGCTGGCCGGCGGCTATAAATGACAGGTGCTGGCCATTTCACTTTTAGTCTCGAGGTGACGACGCAGGCGCAATGGACCGCTGGCTGAGCAGTGAGTTATAGGCCTGGGAAGCCTGGGTGGGAGCCACTCCCAACTAACCTGCCCCTTGTGGCCCATCAGTTATACTTCTAGGGGCACTGCTGGCCCTGGTCTCTGGACCGGGGGGCCATGGCAACACGATCAAGGAGCGCAACCTCTTCGCCACAGAGCTCTTCCAGACACTGGCCACCGATCGCCAGGAGGAGAACGTGATCATCTCGCCGGTGTCCATCCAGCTGGCCCTGGGCCTGGCCTACTACGGGGCTGAGGGCAGGACGGCGCTGGAGTTGCAGAAGACGCTGCACGCCTCGGCCAAGGAGAGCAAGGACGGGCTGGCCGAGAGCTACCACAACCTGCTGCACTCGTACATCAAGTCCAAGACGGTGCTGGAGATCGCCAACAAGGTGTACACCCGGGAGCAGCTGAAGGTGTCGGACCACTTCCGGGAGGTGGCCCAGAAGTACTTCGACTCGGAGGTGGAGCCGCTCGACTTTAGCCGCGAAACGGAGGCCGTGGAGAAGATCAACCGATGGGTCAAGCAGCAGACGCAGGACAAGATCGAGCGAGTGGTGGACAGCCTGGAGCCGGACACCAACGTGGCCCTGGTCAACGCCATCTACTTCAAGGCCCGCTGGGCCCGTCCCTTCAACGACGAAGACACCCGCGACAGGGAGTTCTGGCTGAACGAGCGCCAGTCTGTGCAGGTGCCCACGATGTTCGCCGACAACTGGTACTACTACGCCGACTACCCCGAGCTGGACGCCAAGGCCATCGAGCTGTTCTTCGAGAACATCAACCTGACCATGTGGTTCATCCTGCCCAACCAGCGCTCCGGCCTGCAGGCTCTGGAGCAGAAGCTCAAGGGCGTCGACTTCAAGCTGCTCGAGGAGCGCTGGCAGTGGCAGAGCGTCTCGGTCTACCTGCCCAAGTTCAAGTTTGAGTTTGACACCGACCTCAGGCCGACGCTGCACAAGGTGAGTAGGGTTGGGGTGGAGTGGCGTGCACAAGGGTCACGGTGTGACTCTTAGGGAACCTGCCATGATAAGATCTTTGGCTGGGTAATTTACGAGGGAGACCTTTTGTTTCAGTCGTCCAGATTCTTGCTTAAGTATGTACATTTAAATATCTCCGTAGATGGGAATCAGCGCCATGTTTTCGGATGCCGCCGATTTCAGTAACATTTTCCAGGACTCGCCCATCGGCACGCGGATCACCAAGGTGCAGCACAAGACCTTCATCGATGTGAACGAGATCGGCTGCGAGGCGGCAGGCGTCAGCTGTAAGTGGAGTCTCAGCCGGAGTTTCCCGACGTAACTTCTACTAAATCCCTTCCATTTTCTGACTGTGTACAGATGCCGCTGGGGTGCCCATGTCCCTGCCCTTGGACCCGAAGACCTTCGTGGCCGACCACCCGTTCGTGTTCATCATTCGCGACAAGCACGCGGTTTACTTCACCGGTCACATCGTGAAGTTTTAGCCTTGGCATATATATTTAGCACTGCACCATTCAACTAGACTAAGCTCTTGAATCTGTAATCATCAATCATCAATCAATAAATTCGGACATGCTCCGCTTCAGATTAGAATTCCATAGATTCGCACTTGGGAAGCCTGGCTTTGCCACACGTGCCTTCGGTTATAAACAGGAACACTTGAAGGCAGAGAGAGAGTGGGGATAGTAATGTGTTTATAAGGCTGCGCGAGGGATCCTCACTCTCCGCGTTCCTTGCATGACGAGCTCAGTTAAAGGCCAACATCGAGCAGAACTCCATGTCCAGATAACAACCGTTGTGGAAGGCGCAGACCAACTTTCCTTTAAAGTCCGGCGGGCATGGATTCCGCAGAGATCCTCCGGAGCAGAGCTATAGCTGTAAAAGAGATGGGTTGGAGGCTTCTGTGTGGAAGCAGTAGGTGATATATAACCAAATGGAACTTCATTCTCCCATCAACAGGTCTGTACAGGCCGTAGGAACAGCAATAGCTCCACAGGCTGAGGTTCCCCCTTCGACTGAAAGGCGTGTCAAATCCATTGTTCGAGGTGAAAATCCAATTACGGGCATACATCCAATATGCAAGTCACACAAAGCCTGTTAAGCACACGGAGATATTTCATAATAATAATCGTTGCCTGGTGGTCTGTCAGCGGCCACTTTAATTTCCCCGCTCGAAAGCCAAAAATAAACACTGGATCGAGAAACATAAAAACCCGAATGTTGTCGAAGTCAATTGCAATATTTAACTCGAAAACGACAAACAGAACGTGCGACCCAAAATTAAGCGAAAGAGTTGGGGAAAATAACCGAGACGAGACCAATGCAACTGCGGAGAATGACCACTGGACTGGCTTTAACCCTTTAAATGCCCTTTAATCCCTTTCGAAATTACGGTACAAATTTTGGCCATATTCCATGTTCAAGTTTATAGGAGTCGATATAAAAATTATATACATTTATAATTTCTTTACAATTTACAATTTCTTTACAATTCTTTTCTTGGGAAAGATACAAATCTCATATTTAGTTTGAAGTTGATCTTAAACGCTTAAAGAAGAAGCTTAGTTAAAGAAGTTTAGTTAAATTAACTAACCTTAAACATAGAAATAGGCCCAGAAAAATCCAAGGAACACAAGGCTAACCTAGTTTTGCTAGTTTTAAGGGGGTTGACCAATGTGACGGCCGTTTTTTAAACCGCTTTGGATATAATAGAATTTTTTCTTATCAGTTATTAAAAAATTTAATGGAGAAATAATGAATATATTAAAAAAAAACACACAGTCCATTAAATACGATTTTTTAAATTACGGATATTAACGTTCGATAATAACAATAATATAATATTCATATAATACATTTTTTTTCAGTAAATAATGGTGACAAGTACTCAAAGCAAAGGCAACAGTGCAATATACTATATGGGTTGATATGTTGCCACTGGAAAAAAATAAATCTTAAAGAAATCTTAAAGCAGAGGCTAGAATATGCATGGGTATGTTTTTAATTACATTTGCATATATTTTTTAAAGGATTCTGTTATTTATTATATCAACAGAGATTTGAAACTTCGATTTCCAGAGCATTCATTGAATTTTAAAAATGAAATGAAATGAAACGTCTTTCCCAAAAGATATCTTAATTTGGCAAGACTAAGCATAAAATAAACGTAGACATGAAACATAAGCATAAAATAAACGTAGACATCCGTAAAAAATAAAAGATGTGTATGTAAGATTTGTTTGTTTACTGTCCTTATTTGTTACGAAAGAATCTTAAAGAATCCAATTGCAAAATGTCTACTATCACCAAATCGAATATTCGGCTTTTTGCACACTGACTTTTTTGAATTTTGTGCTAATTTATTCAAACTTAATTTATTTTCATGCTTTATATATTGATGCAGGGGTGCCATTGATTTACCAAAAAATTAATGAATAAAGAGTTTGATTCATTCGGTCACTCTTCTCTGCCTTTTGCAAAACAACTATCAATAAAGTGTACAAACTATTCTTTCTTGTAAATTCTCTGAATTTCTATAAGTTCTTAATGTATATAATTACAACAAAGCGGCCATAACTTGGCCAAATGGCTCGCAAAAATAAAGACAAAGATAGTAGAACCATAATAAGGCATTACTCCCTGATCCCGGATCCCGGGATTAGCTAAATGAACTGTCAGCTTGCGGGAAACTCGTTTGCACTGCACTTGTGGCATTTGTTCCAAAAGCGCCTGCGCCTTGTGCTGGGCCACTGGGCAGCGTGCACCTGCTGCAAGTGCCCCTCGCTGGCTGTCGTCTTGCCTCTTTAAAATTCCGCTCGCGGAGCGCAGCAACAGCAGAAACGAAGAAAACTGGTCGGGGGCAAAGGCGAGCAGTTCTAACGAAGGGACGCAGCCCAGAAGATTCGGGAGGGAGCGCTTCCAGATCTGATCCCAGGTTCCCCCGATCTGTTCCCAATATTTTCTCGCCCCACCAGTATTTGCGCAGAGAGCACTACCAAGCGAGAGAGACAGCGACGAGGCGAACTCAGTGCTGCCGGAATATCGGAAGAAAATAGCTAGATTTCGGGGGAAAAAACGTTACTACAAATTGTATCGAAAGAAAGTATATTTTATTCATAATTGTTGACTTTTATACGAAGGGAAAATTTGTTCCTTTGCAAATCGGTGCGAATCCATTAGTAGAACTCAAAATCTTGAAAACAGAAATCATGAACATTTGTCCTATACATTTATTACATTTAAGCAATACTATACAGTAAAAGACCTGGGCTCGTTGAAAAACTGACTTAAATACAAGTTCTGATAAACCACTATTAATCTTATTATCTACGTTCAATCTACACAAAAAGAACAAATTACTAGCTTTGTTTCATTTCTAAACTTGCTAAATGAAAATACAACTTTTTTTAAATTGGTGGCCAATATAATAAAAATAAAAAAATATTTGTTGTTATTAAGTTTCCAGATTTAGCCACTAAAGCCACTAAATTGCTAAAGTGACTGCACTGTGGCGGAGTTCGGTGTTCGGAGTCTTTGGGGCCGAGCGCCAGCAGTCGCTTTCAGTCTGCTGATCACCTCGGACGACTGATCAACACGCGGCTGCGCGCATGCGCAAACGGTTTGGAACGGAACGAGCGGAAAGGAACGGCAACTGCCCCCGCGTTTTGCGCATTTTCGCTTATCAAGTGCCAAGGATCGGCAGTCGGCAGTCGGGAGTCGGAAGTCGGGAATCGGCGGAGCAGACGTGCGTGAGTGTGTGCTTGTGGCGGTGAATGTGCAACGGTGATTTCAAAGCGAGCTGCCACTGAAACCCCACCTCAATCCGGCCGAAATGTCCCCAGACCCATGCATAAATACAATTAGGCCGCGCGCAGAAAAAGGCAACGCTAATTCGATAATTCGAATCGCGAACCAGTTTCAGGCAGCCAGCGGCCGGCACAGGCACTCCGCGGATTATTCGGCGAGCGCGCCGAGCAATATTGAAAACGCCTAAGCTCAAATTGTTGTCAGTTGGTTCGGCTTTTGTTGATTTATGCGCGCGATTAAAGGAAACAACCGGCCGAAAAACCGCAGAATAAGATAATAAATAAATAAGTGTGATGCCAGAAGGCAGCAGCGGTCCCCTTCCGCCCCCAAGTGTCACCAGTGAAAACCAAACCCCGTGAATGCAAATCAAGCGAAAAAAACAAAGGTTGATACAAAGCCACCGATAAGGATATAAACGAGGATAAATCTAAGACCGCCGCCCCGCCGACATGGATAACCCAAATCAAATGCCCGTGGAGTTAGAAAGGTGAGTGCCAGCCCGAAATTCAAATCCCGTTTCGCAAAACTCCTAAAACTCGTTAATTGTCATGCCTCAGATGGGTCCATAAATTAAATTGTTTTTTATATGCCTGAAATTTATTGATATTTCGCTGTTATAAACATTGAGTTGACAGAAGAATTAGCACTTCAGTTAATGTCTCTGAAGTCTAGACATAGGCGTAGTTGGCAATGTGCCCAATGAACACGATCGAGTCCTTGTACTTGATGGCAAACACGAACGGATGGTCCGCCTCGAACTTCTTGGATCGCGAGAAGAGGCCCTTCAGCACTGGTTAAAAAATACACATAATTTAGATAATGTATAAAGCTAAAAGCAGTAACTGTGTAGTAAACTCTTACCTCCAGTTTCCAGGGGCTGTTCGACACCAGCCTCAGTCACCTCCACGTTGGCCTTGTGCTCCACGGCGTTGATGAAATGGCTAACGAACATTCGGTACATGTTGCCAAAGTCGCCGTCCCTCGAGAACATCGTGTGGACGCCCAACTATTTGGGGAGAAATGCAGTCAATGGCATAACTAATATATGTTTTTAAAATTAAAGAATAAGTATAAATACAACTCACCTGCTTGAAGGCACCCTCCAACCCCACGCCAAAGGTCACGCTGAACTTGGGCAGCAGCACCTCCACCTTCTGCTGGCTCATGCCCCCGATCTCGGCCAGCAGATTCTTGCCCGCCAGCGACTGCTGCAGGGACCGCAGTCCATCCTTGCGGTTCGGCAAGACCAGGAGCATGGAGAAGTCGGCGTTCTGGTAGGGCAGCTCCACGACCTTGGCGTCCAGGGAACGGACCTCGGCGTAGTTGAAGTTCTGCAGCGTCCACATCGTGTCCACCTTCACGGACTGGCCGTTGCCGGTGCGGAAGGACCGCTTCTCGGTCTTGTCCAGCCGGAAGGCCTTCTGCCAGGCGGCGGAGTAGGAGACTCCGTTGACGATCACGCCTTCGGTGCGGTCGTTGAGCAGCTCGGGGCGCAGGATGTCCATGATCTTGCCGTTGGTCTTGGTGGCCACCGCGCGGTTGATGGCGTCCGCCGTGCGCTTGTTGTACGGCGGATGGAAGTCCAGCTTGTCGATGTTCGAGTCGAACTGGCGCTGGGCCACGTCGCGGAAGGAGCCCTTGAACTCCAGGTTCTCGTTGATGTAGATGTTGTTGGCCAGGCGGAAGTTGTTGTCGCGGGTCAGGGACTGCTGGTGGCTGCCGCTACGCTGGCTAACCGCGTCCGCGTCTCCGGGCCCCAGGCGCAGGCCCTGCTGCAGCTCAGAGGCGGTCTGGCCCTTGGCCCCCACGAAGGCCAGAGCCATGGAGCTCTGGATGGTGGCCGGCGATATAACTAGGTTCTCGTTCAGCCGATCGGCGCCCACGGCGTTGTATAGATCGGCGGCCAGCAAATTGCGGTCGACGGCGGCATCGTAGCCTGAGGTCTTGGCCTGCGACACTGTCGCCAGGAGTACTAAAGGAATAGAGTCGGAACCTGGCATTAGAAGCAATTCATTCGCATGCTCCGCCCCCTGGAGAGTACACAAAGAGAAATCGAATCTCTTGCAATTCTTTTTAAATTCAGAAATGGCACCTCGGCAGCTTCATTATAATAATGATCTAGTTAGGAATTCGAGATTAACCCAAACCACTTTTCACGCCGAAATACTCCGAATAAATTAGGTCTTCGAAGGTCATTGTGGAAACGTAATACGTCATAGTTTGCCTTGCTTAAAAATATGACTTTGACTGTGTCGCTCTCTTAAGTTCAGTAAACTTTCTCACTGTGCACGATCCAGATCGCTAATTGGGGCTTACGTAATAGGCAGCTGATGATGACAGCCATGGTCGTCACATAAATAGCCGATGGGCGTCTCCTGGTCCGCTTGATTCGCACTTGGGACTTCTCCGAGCTCGTCGGAATGTGAACTGAAATCGCGGCGGCCGCCGAGCGGGTCTGGAGGCTGTTCCAAGTCGCAATCGGACGACGCAACTCTCGGCCCCGAAAACATAGAGCTTCGTGTGCTGTGTTTACAAATCATTTGTCACCTTTGGCTTGCCGCGGGTGAATCTGTTTATTTTGAGCGATTGGAGAGGGCCTGATAAGGCGATAACCCCGGCTGGATCTAGCATTGGAATCGAATGTTAAGTAACTCAGATGTCCACGATGTGGCCGGCCAGCAGCAGGGTCTTGTCGTTGCCGATGGCGTAGAAGAACGGGTGATTGATGACCAGGGGCAGGGCTCGTCGGAACAGATCCCCGAAGGCTACGTGAACGAACAATAAGAGCGGGTTGGGGTTACATTGCCTCTGAGCCTCACTGAGCCAAGATCACTTACAGAACGGATCGCCGGCGCTGCCGCCTTCCTCCTGGATCTCCAGCAGGCTGCTCTGCACCACCGCTCCCAAGGGAGGAGCCGAGCTGGACAGGAGGGAGCTGAATACCTCGCTCAGCTGGATCTCTGAGGTGAAGAGCTTGGCCAGACCCAGCTGAAAGAAAGAGAGATTGTGGCACAAGAGCTGGAATTAGTAGTTATTTAAGAGCCTGATCTATGGATACTTTGACTAAAGCAAGAAAGTAATAATAATTCATAATCATAATCCGATTGATATAAATTTCTAGTATGACTGTTAAGTAACTGCGGATTTACACCATTAATCCTGTATATATTTTAATAAAGTTAGATTAGAAATGAATGCTCTTCTCTTACTCCCATTGATAAGTCTTTAAAAGCGTAGAAACTCACCTCCTTGAGCACTGACGTCAGCTGGGAGTGGACCAGAACCTTAAACTTGGGCAGGGTTAGGGCCACCTTCCGCTCCTCCAGTTGCCCCCTCAGCTGCTGCAGATCGGACTGAGCCAACTTCCTCTCCAGGTGGGCCAATCCATCCGCGCGATTCGGGAAGATGACGAGCAGCCGCAGGTCGGCGGTGGCAAATGGAACCTCGATCAGCTGGGCATCCAGGGCCTGGACCTCGGCGTACTTATAACGATGTATACCGAACATTGCCTCCACCAGCCTGGGGCGGCTGCCCAGGGCGAAGAAGTTGATGCTCTGCGTCTCAGCCGGATCAAAGGCCTGCGCCCAGGGGGCACGGAAGGTCAGCGCCGAGACGTGTAGAAAGGGGGTGCCGTGCTCGGACAGGGACTCTAGCTGCGAGCCACTGACCAGCTCCCCCAGGCTGAAGTTGCTGCGGCTGAGAAACTCGTAGTTGATGTCCTGGGCCGCCCTAGCGGCGCTCTCCCAGGACAGGCGGTGGCATCCGACTCCGAGGAGAGAGGCCTGGGCTGCGAACTCGTCGCGGAAGTTGAAGGTGAAGCGCTGCTGGGTGTAAAAGTCGCTGAGCAATTTCAGTCGACATCCGACAGCAGCCGACTGCTTGAGGTGGGTCAGCATCTTCTGGATGTCCTGGACCGCTTCTCCTGGGCTGCCGGCGTGCTGCAGCTCTAGGGCCTGACGGAGCTCCTCCCTGGCAGGACCCGGAGTGCTGCCCGCGTAGAGCAGGCCCAGGGCTGTCTGGACTATCAGGGGGGAAATGACGACATTCGCATCTTGCTGTCCCAGTCCCAGCTTGGTGGTGAGGCGCAGGCCGAAGCGGTGGTTCGAGCTGGCCGAGAACCCAGCGTCGACTGGCAGCGGCGGAGCTAAGGCCAGAGCCACGAGCAGGGCGGGAAGTACTAGTCTCCAGGTCATGTTCTCGTTTCTGGGAACTCCGAGCTTCGACTAACGCCAGAGATCCAGCTTACACACAACCGAGCTACGCGTTCATTCATGGAAATTTTAAATATATTGAGACATTGAGGTCATTGATTAGGGAGCTACGCGGCCAAAGCCAAAGCTCGGTATTGAAATTCGTCGGTGATATGGGGCTTTTGGAGAGGGCGAGAGTTCCGAAATTCTCAAAGAGATGACTCGAGACTGAGAGAGGGAGAGGGAGAGGGAGAGTGAGAGCGAGAAACAGCGGGAGAATTCATAGAGTACAAGTCAAGTTCAGATTCTCTCTCACTCTGCTCCCGGGCATTCTTCTCATATAATTTTGCAACACTGGGAAATATTTCCAATCTTTAAAAATATCGTAATGGGGTCGAAAAGAATTCTACGAAACTGTTATCAAGAAAAGTTTGATTTATTGCAAAGAAATATAATATTATAACGAACGACAGTTCCAACGAATTGACTTCACTGAAAGTTGCATTTTATATTATTTCTAAATAATGAAGACATTCTTTCGCAATTATAAGACTGAATGATTTATTTTGTAATTAAAATATTAAGTGTTCTTAAATTTTGGGAAATCATGTTCCAAGAAACAGTTATAAATAAATCAATTCTGAATCTTATGTATTCTTATTAAAGATTTTTCCTGGAATTTTATTCTTGGAATTTGAAGAAAGCATGCTGAATATCGCTAAGGTGCTTTCTGTTTCACAGAATACTTATCAATAAATTAAAGCTTTTTAAAACATTTTCGTACCTAACACATGCTGAAGTTAACAATATTTCTAAACTATATAATCTTGTTAATTTATTGTATTGAGTTTACGAAAGGATTTACAAGGATTTTACCATAGAAAAGATAGAACAGATAGTACACAACATACATTAAAGAAACAAACCTTGGAATTTATGTACAACATTTAGGGAGGCTTTAAGATTTCCCTATAACTATAAACTTATGATGATCAAAGGAAGCATACATCCCATGATCAGTCAATGGCATTTTCATACTTATTTTTTGCTTGTGTAGGCAACCTTGAATGGCGCTATTAATTATGCCCAGCTTTCAGCGGGTATTTCAATTACTCATCTCGTTGTCTCACAGTTCCCTGTCGCCCTGCTCCCGCCCCCAGTGGCTCCTTCTCGGCACTCTCCGCTTTTCCATTCTTGACACCGAATACAGATCTAGTGCGCATGAGGAAGTTTTGCTCATTTTGAAAAATGATTGAGAAATCCGCCTTTGATTTACTGCCGTGGCTGTGGCGGTGGCGGTGACTGTGACTGTGAGTGTGGCTGTGGCTGTGGCTGTGGCTCCCAAACTGGTTTGCCAACTTACAGCGGCGAGCGGGCAAAAACCATCCGCTGGGAATCCAGAATGGCACTCGGCTGGGAAAAGGCACTGCCGGGCGGTATCGGAATCTGAATCTTAGACGGAATAGGAATCCGATTCTGAGGCGGAATAGGAGGTCGCATCGGTCTTATCAGCGCGGCGTCGCAAGGTTATCGAAGTGCAATATTCCATAAATACGTGTGTTGACTTTATTGTTTTGATTTTTGTTTTTTGTGCTCTTTTAAAAAAATGCAGCTACTGTGACTCCGCTCTCCTCCGGAGACCCAGGGACTCACTAGCCCCGGTTGTACTCGGGGCTGAGGGTGGCCTTGCTGAGGGCGTCGGTACCCGGGGCCATCAGCGTTGGATGCTCCACGTGACCCATGAACAGCACGGAGCTGGCGGTGCGGATGGCGAAGACGAACGGATGGTCGGCAGTGAACTCCGGCGACTTCATGGGCAGCGACAGGGGCACGAACTTGGCGTCTGTGGGGGAGAGAAGGGGCTGTTAGCTGGCCCTTGGAGTTGGAATAGGAGGTAAGCACTTACATGAAGCTGCCGCAGCCTCGGTTCCCGCCTCGCCAACGTCGATGAAGGCCTTCTGAAGGACCTTCTCCACGCGCACCTTCTTGTCCAGCATGGTGACAATCTGGGCCTGGGGCGTGAACATCTGCTGGACGCCGAGCTGCTGCAGGGGAACAGTCATGTCCTGCTCGAACTCCACTCGGAACTTGGGTACTCGCACGGTGACGGTCTGGCGGCGCACACGGGAGGCAATCTTGTTGAGATCGAACTCGGGTCTGCCCAGCTGGCGCTCCAGGTTGGCCAGGCCGTTGGCCTGCTTGGGCAGCAGGATCAGCATGCTGGTGCCACTGGCCTTGTAGGCCAGCTCCAGAACGGTGGCATCCAGCTCGGGAAGGTCGGCCAGGCCGTAGATATCGTCGTTGTACATCATGGCCACGCTGGAGGAGCTGCCGTCGGAGTGCTGGAACTGGTAGGGCAGCGTGTCCATGGTGGCGAACTCGTTCTCCCAGCGACCCTTGAAGTAGATGGCGTTCACCAGCAGGGCCTGCGTCCGGGAGTCCAGGTCGGAGGGCGAGATCAAGTTTTGGATCTTGGCCCGAGTTTGGTCCGACACCCAGTTATTGATCCTGGCGGCCGAGTCCTTGGCCTGGTCCATGTTCACTGCCTCAATGCCGGCGCGGAAGTAGGTCTCGGCGAATGGGATAAAGCCGGGATTGACACCGCCCAGCTGGCTGTTGTAGTAGACCTTGGTGGCAATGATCAGCTCTACCTCCCCCAGGCCCTTTCTGTAATCGATCAGTGCCTTGAAGTCATTGGCCGATTCCAACGGATCGCCGAACACCCCGGCAGTCTGCAGCTCCACCAAGGTCTTGCCCGCCGACACTCCGTAGATCAGGGCCATCAGGGCGTGCACGGAGACGGGGGAGTAGACCAGGTTGCGTCGCGCGCTCGTAGCGGCGATCTTCTGGAAGAGCTTCGAGCTGAAGCGGTCCATGTAGTTAGAGGTGGCCGGGGCGCGGGTGGCAGCCACGGGGGCTGTCGACGGGCGGCGACTCATGTCTATCGGCTCTACCTGATCGGTAAGTGGCTTTTGTACGCCCCCGAGTCTTGCACCGATCTGTACATCCTGCGGGCTGGTGTACTGTTGCGGTCCCAGTTGCTGCGGTGCCTGACCCTGGTCGTGTATCCAATCGTATGCCGGGGTGGCCAGGAATTGGGATGCTGCTATGAGGAGAAGGACAGCTGGAAGGAGAGTGAAAGTGCGGAATGGTGAGAACTGTCGCCCAGTCAGAGCCCCGCCCCACTTACTGGCTTTGCTCGCCATCTTTGTTATCTGCTGCTCCTTGAGGGAATATTTAACTCGATTTAATTTATTCGTCCGAGCCGTCGATCAGCTCGTTTTCAGCTGTGCTAAAACACTGATCATTGCGAAACCGATCATGAGCAGCAGAGCATCGCAGCGCGGGTGAGAACCCAAAGCTGGGGCTGCCGTCGCGATAACCTGTTCCCAGAACTCGCCGTCGCTATGCTCCGGAGAACCAGTTGATAATGAAAGCGCTCTGAGCCGAGCTTTGGCTCTCCCGGCTCCCGGCTCCCGGCTCCCGGCGGAAAAACCCAGCAGAAGCCGATTGCAATTACAGAAAGAAAAACATACGGCGAATGTAGTCATAGCGAGGGGGCCTCGCCTGGTTTTCCCGACCCCGGCATCTTAACCCTCGATCCGCGTGGGCTGCACCTGTACCTGTACCTGTAATTTTCATGGCTGTGACTCACCAGCTCACGACATTGGGCGAGAGAAACCTGTTGAGGGTCCGCTGGCACACCGAGATGCTCTATCTGGGACTCGTAACTCCTGCTTGCGTCTCCTGCCGCCCATTAGATAACTCTTCCATTTCGAAAACCCGAGAGCCGCGAGAACTAATTACGTATTCCCCAGATAAGACCCCACACGCTCCCCAGCATCGGTTTCCCTGCATTCTTAATTATGTAAACCCGAACCCGAACTCCGAGCCGCGGCACGGAATGCCTTTCATATCAGCACTTGGCCTCCTCCCCAATCTGGTTTGCGGTGACCCAATTGCAGGCCGAGACGGCCGAATGTGTAAACATAATTTACTCCAATTAGAGTGCGATGCCACGCCCGTCTGCCTCCCCCTCGGAACTGGGGCACACGGGGAGTGCATCGCTGATATGAATACGATGAATACCAGGTGGGGTGTGGGTGCCTAGAATGCAATCGATAAGAGGAGCAGAGCCCCTGGGCAAGAGGGTTAATTGCACGGCACCAGGTGGGCTCGGGTCGGCTTGTTTCGATACACACAGAACAAAAAATATATGCAGTATTGATGGAATAGTTGTACTAAAAAGTAAATAATTCAAGTTTGACGCCTTCTTAGCTTGAGAAAATTATGCACTTGACTTGGAAACAATTCTTTTATTGTGGAGGTTTATTTTCTTGTTATTTTAAAAGTGTTTCCGCAGTTTTCTCCAAGTGTACACAGCGCTCTACTCAACTCCCCTCGTCTGTTTGCTCTGACTGATATGACGTCGAGTGCTTTGCCCGATCAAACAAAGACTATAGCCGCAGAGCCAAGGCAGGGGTTTCGGCGGTCTTACCGCTCCGATCCGGCAGTTTCCGTAGGGAGCAGACAGCTGCATTCGGAGGCACTTTTCCGGATCGCTTCGAGAGCCACTTCCAACTGTCAACGCTCTCCGAGGGGAAGTGCTTCAGTCTGTTGAGGAACACACAAACAACACAATAAACAGCAAAGCTGCTTATAAAATAACTTTTAAGGAAGTCGGGGGTCGATACGGCAATAATAATACATGTAAATGGGATCAATGCAAGCGGCAGAAAAACTGGATTCAAAAAGGTGGAAGCTTCTCATTTAAATTTAAGTGGGAAACACTTCTAAAAAGTTTTTGTAATCACCTATGGAGAAAAACCTTTTATCAATAATTTATGGTTGATTTAAATGTATTTAATACATTTAATTTGCATCTGAAATTTGAATTTACATTGTGAAATCGGAATAATTTCTTGTCTGTTCTCGATTTTAATCAATTCTGACTTTTAGAGTGCTTAATTGTAACATAGTGTCGGTTGCATTTAACTCTAGAATTATGTTAATTTTATTTCTCAGATTCTGTATTAGTATTTATTTTTGCTTGACTAAAAATAAAATTTAGTGTTTCCCTTTTATTCGTATAATGATAAAATGTAACCGGCTGAAAAAATAACTAAATCAAGGCAGAAAGTGACTGTAATTGAGCAAATATTATGGTATTACTTAAGTTACCCTTTTTTTTTACTTTTTCCAAGCAAAGCTAACTAATGACCTCTGTTGCAGGTTCCTTTACATTTGAAATGAAATCAAAT